>CAUYTI010156364.1:0-31244 GCA_963575145.1 Galago senegalensis
CGCCTGTGGTCCCAGCTACTTGGGAGGCAGAGGCAAGAGACTCGCTTGAGCCCAGGAGTTGGAGATTGCTGTGAGCTGTAATGCCATGGCACTCTACCCAGGGGGACAGCTTGAGGCTCTGTCTCAAAAAAAAAAAAAAAAAAAAAAGTTGATTTATTTGCCTGCCCTTCATGAGATTGCAACCAATGCCTGCCAGTCCCTGCCAGTCTGATCTTCAGAACCACTCCCAGGGCTAAGCCTCAGAAGACCAGGATGCAGGTGTCCCATCCCTGCCCCCACAACCCCATCCCCAGCCATCTGTCCCGCCCCTGCGTGCTGGGCGTCTGGGAAGGTCCATTGTGGTGGCCTCTGACATCACAGCAGGGGGCGGCGTGACATCATAGGGCCCCATTGTGGCTGCACAGGGGGGTGCCCCCACCAGAGGCCCGCTCCCCACCCCCAGCCTCCAATCCTATTAAGCATGGGCTGGGACAAAGGAAGGCGCTTTGTGTTTTAAACATGTCTGAGGGAGGGGATGGCAAGAGGTTGTGCATTCCAGAGCCTGCCCCCAACCCTGGGGCCTCCAGGTCAGACTGAAGGCCCCACTGCCACCCCAGGGCTGTCTCCACTCTGGCCACCTCCCTCTGCAAAGGGGACAACAGAGATAAAGGAGCTCCAGGCCCTGTGCCTCCTGCCTGGGTCACCCTCACAGCTAGGGCCAGATGCTGAGAGGAGTGGGCTGCAGACAGGACCTGCCTGATGAGGGGAGGAGGCCCCGGGGGCCACCTGGGGCTAGGGCTGAGAGAAAGAGGCAGAGTCACCAGTTAGCCTGGAGCAAAGGAAGGCCAAACTCGGAAAGACAGGTCTGGGGGAAGCAACCTCAGGGCACAGACGCAGGACAGAGGCCTGGAGAATGAATGACAAGTCTTGTCACTCAATGCACCAATGAGCATGTGTTAAGCACCTCCTGACAGCCATGCTGGACTATGCCCAATCATGTGTTCTCACAACCCTAGACAGTGATGGCTGTCATCAACTTCAGCCCTGGCTGCCCTACACACACACTCAGACAGGGAGACATTGCTAAGGGACATCTCAGTGGCCCCTTCTCCCAGGCTTTGGGTTCAGAGACCTGACCTGAAGTTTCACCTCTGCCACTAAATTGTGTGCCTTCCCTTCACTGACACCTTCATTTACTCATCTGTAAAATGGGCCCACTCTGCTCACAGAATTGTGGTGAAAATTGGAGGGGACAATGTAAGTATTATGAATGCTGCTCCAGGTCCTCAGCCCAGCTGGGCCAGGGGTATTTCCATAAGTCCTGGCACCTCCCTCTCTCCTGGGGCTCTAGTTCTCAGCCAAGCCACTCCCCCAGGCTGGCATCTGTACCCTCTGATGGACCTGTCTGGGCCTGAGGCTGGGAGGAAGATGAAACTGACCAGGGGCACCCAGGTGGTAGCAGGCAGTAGCTTCAGGAGAGGCCTCAGCACATCTCACCACCACTGTGTGGGTTTCTCCATCCTTGGCAGAGTGCCCAAGCAGGCAAGGAGGCGGCTCAGTTTCGGGCAACAAAGTCCCCTTTTTCCCCAGCTTGAGGAATGCGGGGCACTCTGTCTTGCTCCTGCCCTGATTATATCTGCTGCCTGGACCGAGGCCCCAGTGTCCACTTGGTGGGATCTAGGCTGGAACCCTGGTCCTTTACAGGGTGCAAGTGCCAGCCCCTCTCCTCAGCAGTGACACTACCCACTTTCACACGCCCCTTCCCACAGACACACACATGCACACACAAACACACACATGCACACCTGACCCCCAAAGAGCTCAACTTGGGTTATAGCTCCGGCACCCCACCCAGAATCTAAAGCAATCTAGGGCAAAAATGTCCCCACCTGGCTGTGAGAGAAGCCCACGGAGGGCCACAAGATCAGTGCCCTGCCTCACCTTGGCTGTTCTAAATGTCATAACTCAGCAAAGCAAAAAGTCACAGCCTATCCTACCTGCCCCATTCTTTGGTGATATTGGCTGAGAGTCTAACTGTGCCCAAGTCCCTCATTTTCACCAAGGAAGGTACAGAGGCCCAGAGAGGGTAGGGGTGGCTCCAGGCCATGGAGCCTGGTGGGGTGGGGCCTGGAAGTGGAGAGGGTTGCTCTAATGCCCAGCCCCAGGCAGAGGGGAGAACTGGCCTCCCTGGTGATGGCTGCATCCTTTTTTACAGCCAAGAACACTGAGGCTCCAAGAGGAGAAGCCAAAGGTTGCCCAAGATGGAGCAAAGTGAGAATCAAAGCTCCAACCCTGGGACCATGGGTGGAAGGGGTAGTCGGGCGCTGAGCCCCCAGGCACCACAGATCTCACCAGGGAGGGGGTGAGTGTCAGGCCTAGGCTGCTGCCCTGGGCTTGGCCCCCGTGTGGATCTGCCCCTCCTGGACAGACTCTGCTCAGACACCTTAGGAATGCAGGGTGGGGATCAGAGTAGATGGGGTCTGGGGTTTAGGGGTGGACAGAACAACATGGGACTGGGCTCTCCCTGCACCCCCAGGCTGGAGGCCCCGGGAGTGCTCAGGTGTGTGTCCCCCTGTGCTGTGTGACCCTTGGTACGCAGCTACCCATCTCTGGTTTCCTGGGTTGCAAAATGGAGTTCCAGAGCCTGGGCTCGGAGGCAGAGGAGCATACTGAAGCTCTGAGGTTAGGACTCTGGCAGAGGGTAGGCAGAAGTGGGGGCCGCCCTGTGGTGGGCGCCTCCCTCTGCCTCCTCCCGCAGCCTCAGGAATCGCCTTAATTATAGCATCAGCTTTGCTGCGCTTCCTGCCATAAACCCAGGAATCTAAATTAGAAGGCGGGAGGCCGGCTCCCCCTTCTCTATGACCCCCCAAGTCTGCCGGGAAGTTCTCTTGGAGACAGGCCTCTAGCAGGGGCCAACCCCGGGGGTGCTCAGGGTCCCGACAGGGAGGCCTGAGAGGCCAGAGGAGGGTGAGAGGCTGCCCCCAGCACCCTCATGACTGTCACTGTCCAGCATCCTCCATGTCAGTAATACTGAAAGATTGGCATAAAGATTTCCCTTTAGGGCGGTGCCTGTGGCTCAGAGGAGTAGAGCGCTGGCCCCATATACCAGAGGTGGAGGGTTCAAACCCAGCCCCTGCCAAAAACTGCAAAAAAAAAGATTTCTTCTTTTATAGAGAAGGAAACTGAGGCATATGTCTAAGGTATCCTGCTGGTGGCTGAACTGGGCTGGACCCCAGCCAGGGCTGGCTGCCTTTGCAGAAGGCAAAGGGACGTGTAGGGGTCAGAGGAGAAGGCCAGTCCACCTAGGTAGGGAGCTCTGACCCCTGAGTCCCCCCTTGGCCGTAGGGGGAAGGTGGCAGGGAGGTGGATGGGAGGGTGGGCAGTGGCCATTCTGTGCTGGGCCTCCCCATCCAGCCTTGCTCACACCTCCCCTAGGACCTGGCTAGCTAGGCCAGGGCTGTACTGGGCCAGAGGGGGGCAGGGCTGCCTCAGATCCAGGGACAAACCCTGCCAAAGACCTGTGTGTGTGACAGAGCATGTGTGAGTGTGTGTTTGCATCCTTGTATGTGTATAAGTTTGCTCCCATGTGTATTTGTGTATGTGTCTGTGCTTTTTTGTGTGAATGTGTGTTGATTCACGTGTGACCGCCAGTGTGTGCGTGTGCGTGTGGTGGGGAGGTCATCTGGGCAGAAGGGAACTGAGCGTGTCCAAACCACTGGAGCCACTGAGGGAGAGAGAGACAGACTCTGGAGGGGGGGCAGGGGTGAGGTGGGGGGAGGAAAAGAGACCAAGGCAGAGGAAAGAGATGGCAAAGGACAGAGGTAGGGGGAGGCAGGCAGACAGACAATGGAGGACATTGGGGCAGTGGCAGGGAGGCAATGAAAGGCCCACAAAATGCCCAGAGAGTGGATGCTTGAGAAAGAGGGTCCCAGAGATTCAGGTGGGGGGCCCCGGGGGGGCCCTTCCCAACTCTCCCTCCCCTGAATGTGGGACTGAGGGAGGACCCTGTATGGCTGTTTTTTCTTCTGGTTGGTGGATCTAAGGCAATTTTTTGATCACATATAACATGCATCCCAGGGTTGTCCCAGGGCCTGGAGTTGGCTGGGGAGCCCTAGGGAGCACAGGAGGGCCCTTCAGATGAACCCATGTAGGCTGGCAAGGGCCAGTTGTCTACTCTCCCCAGCCCCACTGGCTTCGTGACCTGCTCGCATTAAAAAACCACCTGCATCCTCCCTGACCAAGTGGTTTTCTTTTCTTCCTTCTTTTCTTTCTGAGACAGAACCTTGCTCTGTTACCCCAAGATAGAGTGAAGCAACATCACATCTCACAGCAACCTCAAACTCCTAGGCTCAAGCAATCCTCCTGCCTCAGTCTCCCAAGTAGCTGGGACTATAGGTGCCTGCTACAATAGCCAGATAATGTTTCTATTTTCAGTAGAGACAGGGTCTCACTCTTACTCGGGCTGATTTCAAACTCCTAAGCTCAAGACATCCTCCCATCTCGGCTTCCAAGAGTGCTGGGATTACAGGTGTGAACCACCACACCCAGCCAGACCCACTGATTTTTCAACCAGGCACAATTTGACCCTCTCCCTGTCCTAACCCCGGGGGACACTTGCCTCCATCTGGAGACATTTTTGTTTGTAATAGTTTGACGTGTGTGTGTGTGTGTGTGTGTGTGAATGAGGGGGCAGTGCTCCTGGTATCTAGTGGGTCAAGGCCTGGGATGCTGCTAAATGTCCTACAACAAAGACTTTTCAGCATATTCACCTCTCTTCTGTCCCCAAACCATGCCACTTTCACTTCAGCCTCAGGGCCTTTGCACATGCTGTTACCCTTGCTTAGAATACTGTTTCCCCCAGATCATCCACAGCTGCTTCCTTCTCCTTTTTTGAGAATCTGCTCAACTGTCACTTCCTTGGCGCGGTTTTCCCTGACACCCCCACTGCACTGTCTTTCACAGACCTCTGATTATTTCCTTCCCAGCACTTTTCTCCAAACTATGAGGTTCTTGTTTATTTATTTGGATTCTTATTTATAGTTCATCTACCCTTCACTTGGCTCTGAGCTCCATCTGGGCCAAGGACTTTCTTGGCCACTGAATACCATGTGATGAGATTTTTTTTTGGTTTAATTTTAGACAGAGTCTCACTCTGTCACCCAGGGTAGAGTGCAATGGCATCATAGCTCACAGCAGCCTCAAACCCTTGGGCTCAAGAGATCTTCCTGCCTCAGCCTTCCAAGTAGCTGGGACTACGGGTGCCTGCCACAATGGTCAGCTAGTTTTTCTATTTTTAGTAGAGATGGGGTCTTGTTCAGGAGCTCAGGAGATCCATGTGACTAGGCTTCCCAGAGTGCTAAGATTATAGGCATGAGCCACTGCCCCTGGCCAATGGGACAAGACTTGAGAACTCAACCAGAAAAGTCAGGACATGTGGCTTAGAACACTTTGCATGTTAACTGATCTCAGCCCCGTGAGGTTGGCACTGTAGTTGTGCCCATTTCACAGTTGGGGAAACCAAGGCTCAGAGTTATCAAATGACTTGCCTGAAGTGACACAGCTT
Source organism: Galago senegalensis (assembly GCA_963575145.1). NCBI lineage: Eukaryota > Metazoa > Chordata > Mammalia > Primates > Galagidae > Galago > Galago senegalensis. The sequence continues at coordinate 5,543 of CAUYTI010156364.1, forward strand.
GTCAATCAGCATTGTCAATCAGCTTGACTCCAGCATTCACATCCCTAACCACCACATGACAGTCTATACATGAGAGTTTAAAGTATGTCTGTCTCAATCTCTGGAAAGCCCATTCTGGCAACCCAGGTCCCCATCTCTCCTGCACCCCCAGGTCTGGGGCACTACTGTCCTTAGAGCCATAAAGAAGGATGGGCTGCTCTCCAGTCCAGGTCAGCAGGGAGATGAGGCCCTTCTTGGCAGATCCCTACATAAGGAGACTTGGGGACCCAGGTGTGGGGTTCCTCTCCACAGGAAGCCCCAGGCCCTGGATATGCCAGCTTGTGACAGTCCTGCCCTCCTCCAGACAGGGAACAAAGCAGGAGGGGCCTGCCTGGGCACGGGGAGGGGCACAATCCTTCCTCATGCTCCCCCCAGACTCCCTCTGCAGGGCAGAATGGGCTGAGCTCTACATCACCAGGGACCCAGAGTCACTAAGGAGTACTCTTTTTGTCCCCTAGCTGGCAGTCCCTAATTAGAAACTGCAACCCAGGGGCAGAAATCACAGCTGAGACACCAGGGGCCTGTGGGTGCTGGCTGGGGCTCACTTGCCTTTGAGGAGGGGGAGGAACTTGGCAGTCTGCCTGGAGCTGTTTGCTGCAAAGATTCTCAGCCAGGGGGCCCTGGCCAGTCCAGAGGCCACTGACTGCCCCTTCCATACCCTCTGCCCCTCTGCCACACACGGGTAGCCCCCTGGCCTATCCTACCAGCTGCACAGTCTTGTCTTAATCTCCCCCAAACTTCTTTCTCTGTGCCTGTCCCCTCTTCCAACATCCATGACTCCAATCAAGTGATGTGATCACAGTCCAGGCCTGGGATCTGCCAGGGTCTCTGAATTCCCATTCATTCATTTATCCATCCGTTCCAGGATGGTAGTTAAAGTGTGGACACTAGATCTGTACTGCTGAGTAAAGGTTTTGTTTCACCACTTAGTGGCCATGTGACTCCAGGCAAATCTCATTATCTCTCTGAGCCCCCAGTTCTGCAACAGTAAAAAGAGGACAATAAATAGAGGTTTAGGAAGCTTCCCTGAGATGGGGTATAGGAAGTGTCCAGCTCAATGCCCAGCTGTGGTCAGTACTCAGTCTATGGGACCTGCTCTAATTTACCTTTCTGGCCAGGTGAGGGGCTTGTGCCTGTAATCCTAGCACTCTGGGAGGCTGAGACTAGTGGATTGCTTGAGCAAGAGTGAGACTGCACCTCTAAAAATAGCCAGGTGTTGTGGCAGGCACCTATAGTCTCAGCTACTTGGGAGGCTGAGGCAAGAGGATCACTTGAGCCCAAGAGTTTGAGGTTGTTGTGAGCTGTGACACCACAGCACTCTTCCTTGGTAACAAAGTGAGACCCTGTCTCAAATAAGAAACACTTTCTCTACACACACTTACCCGAGGCCTCTAGGGATGCATGGACAAAGGGGATTCTCATGTCTAGAGAATTAAGTTCTGACTGGTAACAGCAACCCCTGGCCCATATGAGACCTGATGCTCATTGTGAGGGAAGAGGCCTGGGTTCCTATCCTGACTGAGTGGTCTTGTGACTCAGGCAAGTCCTCCCCCTGTCTGGGTCTCAAGCTCACTGTCTGAAGGATGATGGGATGCTTGGTGGTCTCAGAGAAGCAAGATTGTGAAGACTGGCTGGATTTGAATCTTGACTCTACCACTTACTAACTGTGACCTCTCTCTGCCTCAGAGTTCATCTGTAAAATGGAACAATAATAGCACTGGCCTACAGGAATGCCAAGAGGAATGAATGACTTAATCCATGCATGATACAGTGTCAACATACAACAGATGTTAGCCACTATTATTACCACTTACACTACCTCTGAGGATCTGTTTTTTATCGAGATATAACTCACAAGCCATAATATTCACCCTTTTAAAATATACAGGATCCGGCAGAAGTAACAACTTTTTGCGCCTGAGTATGATATTGTTATGTTACACAATTACATGCACAAATAACATCCCTTTTAATCAACCTTTTTTTTTTTTTTTCCAGAGACAGAGTCTTATTTACTTTGTCGCCCTCAGTAGAGTACCATAACGTCACAGCTCACAGCAACCTTCAACTCCTGGGTTTAGGCGATTCTCTTGCCTCAGCCTCCCAAGTAGCTGGGACTACAGGTGCTCACCACAGTGCCCGGCTGTTTTTTTCTGTTGTTGAAGTTTGGCTGGGGCCGGGTTTGAACCTGCCACCCTCGGTATATGGGGCCAGTGCCCTACCCACTGAGCCACAGGCGCTGCCCTAATCAACCTTTTATTACAAAATCATAAGCATGTAATTCTGTTAACGGACTGGACCCTGTGAACCTTGGTGGGTTTTGTGTAATATCATGGTGTAGTTTCAGAACATGCTCACCACCTCAAAATGAAGCCCTGTACCTCTCAGTCACTCCTCATTCTCTGCCCCTCACTCCTGGCTCTGCTAATCCACTTTTTGTCTCTCAGATCTTACTGTTCTGGATATTTCTTTTCTTTTTCTTTTTTTTGAGAGAGATTCTTACTCTGTCACCCCAGGTAGAGCATCATGGCATCATGGCTCACAGCAACCTCAAACTCTTGGGTTCAAGACATCCTCTTGCCTCAGTCTCCTGAGTAGCTGAGACTCCAGGTACCCACCACAACGCCTCATTTTTCTACTTTTAGTAGAGATGGAGTCTTGCTTTTGCTCAGGCTGATCTCAAACTCCCGAGCTCAGGCAATCTACCGGCCTCAGCCTCTCAGAGTGCTAGGATTACAGGCATGAGCCACCTTGCCCAGCCCTCTAGACATTGCACATAAATGGAATATACAGTATGTGGCCTTTGGTGACTAGCTTCCTACCCTCATCCTGATGTTTTCTTTTCTTTTTCTTTTTTTTTGAGACAGAGTCTCACTACATGGCCCTTGGTAGAGTGCCATGGCATCACAGCTCACAGCAACCTCAAATTCTTGGGCTTACGCGGTTCTCTTGCCTCAGCCTTCCAAGCAGCTGGAACTACAGGCACCTGCCACAATGCCTGGCTATTTTTTGGTTGCATTTGTCATTGTTTAGCAGGCCCTGGCCCAGCTCAAACCTGGGTGTATGTGGCTGGCACCCTGCTCACTGAGCTATGGGCGCCAAGCCCATCCTGATGTTTTTAAGGTTTGCTTGTGATGTAGTGAACGTCATTCCTTTTTTATGACTAAATAATATTCCAGCGTACAGCTTGTCCAACAAAAAGGGAAATAACAGACATTCGATCTTTAAGAAATCATGGTTTAGATTTATTCTGAGCCACATGTGAGAGAACACAACCCAGCGTAGACAGGGAACGTGCCCCGAAGGAGGTTAAGTGGGGCACGGTGTATATGCATTCTCTAACACTCAGCACGGAGGCGGGAGATGCAGGCGGTGAAGCAACAGTTCCATTCCTGGGATGCTGCTGAGCGCTCAAGGATGCCGCTCTGAAGATAAGGCAAACGTGGCTGTCTGGGGAGGAAGGGTCGGCGTCGCGGGGTCTGGCGGAGGGTCCCAGGGAGAGCGGCTGATTCCACCCTGTCTTTGTTCCACATCTGATAAACAGGTTTATAACCAGTACCTGTCAGCGAAATATTTAACAAACTCCAGTTACATAGGCGAGAGGTCAGCTTTAGATTATAGGCCTATGTTTTATTACCTGTCTGCCCTGCTGCAGCCACTGCGAGCCACTGTTAAAATTTTCTTTTGAATTTTCCTTTTTTTCTTTTCTGACAGGATGCGCCATATTTTATGCCGTACTCATCAGTGTGTGGGTATTCGAGTTGCCTCCACTTTGGGGCTATTATGAATGTCATACACCAACGTCTGTGTACACAGGGCTCTCATTCTCTGGGGTATTCCTGGGAGTGGCATTGCTGGGTCACACGGTCACATGTAGCTTTATGAGCAACTGCCAACCTGTTTCCCCAAATGGCTGCACCCTTTTATAATCCCACCAGCAAGGGATAAGGATTCCAATTTCTCCACACCCTCGAGAGCCCTTGTTATCGTCTGTCTTTTGAGTTGTAACCATCTTAATAGGTGTGAAATGGGATCTGATAGTGGTGTTGATTAGTATTTTCCTAATAACAATAGCATCTTAGTTTGGGCTACCATAACAAAAATACCATAGACAGGGTGGCTTAAACAGCAGAAATCTATTTCTTACTCTTCTAGAGGCACGAAGTCTGAGATTAGGGGGTCAGTGTGGTTGGACTCTGGTGAGAGCTCTGGTTCACAGAAGCTGTATCACAAGCTCCTGTGTATCATCTTAAAAGGGCACTAATCCCGTCTGTGAGGGCTCTGTCTTTGTGACCTAATCACCTTCCAAATGCCTCACCTCCTAGTATCAACCATCACATTAGGAATTAGAATCTCAAAACACGAATTGGGTAGAGAAGGGGCACAAACATTCAGTCTGTATATTGTAAAATAATCACCTGTTTCCTGGAGTACATCTCCTAAAATCCCCGGACTCTCCAAAGTGATGTCTTTTTGTATGCTCTGAAGTTGACTGATGGCTGGCTGCCTCTAGGTAGCTTCAGGATCTGGGCTGGCCACTGGGCATGGCCAAGGTGGGATTAGAGAGTTGGGACTTTCAGCTCCATCTCCCAAACCTTTGGACAGGAGAGAGGGACTGATGTTAAATTGATCACCAGTGACCAGTGGTTTAATCAATCATGTCTATGGAATGAAGTCTCCATGGAGCCCAAAAGGAGAGCTTCTGGATGCCTGCCAATGTGGCAGTTCCTGGAGGGAGGTGGCTCCATGCCCCTTACCCCCTACTTTTTCCTGTGCACCTCTTCTTTTTCTTTTCCAAGACAGAGTCTCATTTTCTTGCCCTTGATAGAGTGCTGTGGCATCACAGCTCACAGCAACCTCAAACTCTTGGGCTCAGGCGATTCTCTTGCCTTAGCCTCCCAAGTAGCTGGGACTATAGGCATCTGCCACAAAGCCCAGCTATTTTTGTTGTTGTTTTGTTTGTTTTTTGCAGTTTTTGGCCGGGGCTGGGTTTGAACCGCCACCTCTGGCATATGGGGCCAGCGCCCTACTCCTTTGAGCCACAGGTGCCACCCCAAGTCCACCTATTTTTAGAGACAAGTTCTCCCTCTGGTTCAGACTGGTCTCAAACCTGTGAGCTCAGGCTATCCACCCAGGCTGGCCTCCCAGAATGCTAGGATTACAGGCATGAGCCACCACGCCCGGCCTCCTGTGCATCTCTTCACCTACACTCTTTGTAATAGTCTTTATAATGAACCAGTACACTGTTTCCCCTCAGTTCTATGAGATGCCCCAGCAAATTAACTGCATACAAACAGGGTGTGTGGGAAACCCAATTTGAAGATGGTCAGTCAGAGGTTCTGGGGCCCCAGACTTGCAAGATTGGAAGCGTGGTGGGGGACAGTCTTGGGGACTGATCCTTTACCCTGCGGGATCTGACCCTATCTCAAGATTGATAGTGTCAGAATTGAACTGGAGGACACTCAGCTGGTGTTCACTGAAGAACTGACTGCCTGCTTGGTGTGTGTATGAAAACCCCTGCACATTTGGTCACAAGTCTTCTGCGTTGGTGATGGCTGTGATGTGAGAGCAGAGGAGAAACAATTGAGTTTTTTCCTCTTTCAGACAGTCCGTAGCAGGTATGAGCATCTTTCTTTTTTTTTTTTTTTCTTTTGAGACGGAGCCTCAAGGTGTCCCCCTGGGTAGAGTGTCCAGGCATCAAAGCTCACAGCAACCTCCATCTCCTAGGCTCAAACGAGTCTCCTGCCTCAGCCTCCCAAGTAGCTGGGACCACAGGCACCCTCCACAATGCCCGGCTCCTTTTTTTTTTTTTAGTTGCAGCCATCATTGTTGTTTTGGTGGCCTGGGCTAGATTCGAACCCGCCACCTTAGGTTTATGTGGCTGGCACCTTAGCCACTTGAGCCACAGGTGCTGAGCCAAGATTTAAAAAAAATCTTAACATGCCTTCTCTTCAGTGAAGGTCATCTTGGAGTTAGCCCTTACCCTCACCTTATCTGTCATCTTGACTCCAACTTGATATTCCTTTTCTTTTGGTCCAAATCCTCTTTTTTTTTTTTTTGAGACAGAGCCTCACTTTTTCACTCTGGGTAGAATGCCATGGTGTCATAGCTCATAGTAATCTCAAACTTCTGGGCTCAAGAAATCCTCTTGCCTCAGTCTCCTGAGTAGCTGGGAGTATAGGCACTTGCCACAACAACAATGGCTGTTTTTAGAGATGGGGTCTCACTCTTGTTCAAGTTGGTCTTGAACTCCTGAACTTAGGCAATCCACCCTCCTAGGCCTCCCAGAGTGCTGGGATCACAGATGTAAGCCACTATGCCTGGCCTTGCAGTAAGTTTTCAAATCAGGATCTGTGAGTCCTTCAAATTTGCCTTTCTTTTTTTAAGATAATTTCGGCTATCGTGAGTCCTTTCTATTTTCATATGAATTTTAGGATCAAGTTGTCCATGAGGATCTTTGAATCTATGATTCTAAGGCCATAAATTCTGATAATTCCAATATCTGAAATCATTACGATCTATTTCTGTTGTCTTTTGTTTGGGCTGATTCTTGCTCATTGTGTTTTGTTTCCTTGTGTGTTTGTTTCCTGGTTATCTGCGACTATTTCCTGCTCTCTGAATTTGAAAATTATTTTCACGTTGAAGCCTTCAGTTTCTCGAATTGCTCATATAACTGGGCCCAAGGGTTGGCTTTATTCTGGTTTGTATCTTCAGCTTTATTTTGAGGACATCTCAACTTAAACAGGGTGTGGGGTAACAGAATCCTCAGCTTGGACGGAAGGCTGGGTTTAGTTTTTCTCCTGTCCCTCGCAGCCCTCCGCGAGGCCATCAAAACCACAGCTCAGTTTCAAAGCTGTTTCTGCCAGATTAGCAAATTCCCTCAAGGAAAATGTAGCCTTTCACACTGGAATTTCCTCTTTGGATTCTTGCCTTTTCCTAAATTCTTGCTGTGGAATTCTTTATAGCCTTCTTTATTTTTTGATGGTCCTAAGAAGATAATTTTTTAAAAATTAGATGAAAGGACTGTAGTTGTCCTCAGCAGGAGGGTTGGTCCAAATTACCTATCCCACCACCACTTGAAGCAGAAGACCCTGCAAAGCCATAATTTCCCACTGGCATGCCCTCACCTTTGCCCAGACTGTGCACAGTTCAGGATACACCTTCTCTATACATCTCTCTGGCACCCTGAAACTCAAAGCCCTGCACAGAACTTTGCCACCAGAAGCTGTCCTAACTCAAGGTCTCTTGTTTTCAGCTCTGCTCACGAGGATTCACAGATCCCTTGCTGTGGTCACTCAGTCATTTACGTGGCACCCACAGTATGCCAGGCCCATCCCAGGCACTGGAGATCCAGCTGTGAACAAGACAGAGGTTGGTGCTTCCCCTTGGTGATTATCAAGGCTGGGAGGGAGAAGCAGAGAGAGCCATGAGGTTTATCACAAGGAGATCCAACCAGGGGTGGCTTCCCAGAGGAAATAATATTTAAACTGAGCCCCCCCCTTTTTTTTTAAACTGTCTCACTCTGTCGCCCTAGGTAGAGTGCTGTGGCATCACTGTAATTCACAACAACCTCAAACTCTTGGGCTCAAGTGATCCTCCTGCCTCAGCTGTCCCTGTAGCTGGGACTATAGGCACCCACTACCGCCCCCAGCTAGTTTTTCTGTTTTTAGTAGAGATATGGATTCAGTCTTGCTCAAGCTGGTCTCAAACTCTTGAGCTCAAGTAATCCACCCCCCTTGGCCTCCCAGAATGCCAGGATTATAAGCGTGAGCCACTGCGCCAGGCCTTAAGCTGAGGCTTGAAGGACATGTAGCGATTGCCAGGCAAATGGGGATGGGGTCAGAAGGGTGTTCCAAGCAGAAGGAAGGACATTGGTGAAGGCACAGGGGCAGATGATGAATCAGGATGGAGTATGAAGGAGGAGGGTACCAAAAAGTGAAGGAGCAGGTGGGCTGAGTACCCCTGTTGGCTTTATGGAGTCTCCTCTTCTCTTTTCCCCTCCAAAAGATGGAGCTGGAAGTGTGGAGGACCCCACGATGGAGGAAAAGCAAACTCCCTTGGTCTTCTGTGCTAAAGGATCCCTTTTTGGAAAGGTCACCATCCTTGGCTCTCACCTGAATCCCTCAGCTTCTGCCTCCTTCCTCTCCTCTTGCCTGGGGCAGATGGAGGACACCACATCCCCTTGGCACAGGAAGCAGGATTTAGGGCTGAATGAAGCTACAGAGGCTGTCTTCCTCAACTGCCCCTGCCAGAGTGTCCTCCTCACGAGCCCTGAGGCTCTGCTGGGCCTTTCCTGTGGCACCTCCGGCTTTGTCCTGACCATCCTGTTTGGCTTGGATGAGGTCCCTGATCCAGGGAACAAGGGGACAGGGATGGAAGGGCACAGAGCCCGGAACCCTGAGCCCCCAGAAATGGTCCCAAGCAACAAACACTTCTTCCGACCCATATAGTATCCCCTGGGCTTTACCTGCTCCTTGGGTTACCCCAGTGTCAAGACTCAAAGGAGGAGGCTGGATTAACCCTCAGCAAACTGAACCAGGGTTGAGAGGGAGAGACTAGAAGATTCCTGTCCTGACTGCCAAAGGGTTTATAGTTGGTAGGTGAGTCCCAGGTGGGGGAATGGTCCCTTCAATCATTCACCTGTCTTGGCTCCACCCAACCCCTTTGTCCAAATGGATAAACTGAGACGTGGTCACATGACAAATGAGGGGCAGAGGTTAAGACCTATACCCATGGCTCGGAGCCTGTGGCTCAAGCGGCTAAGGCACCAGCCACATACACCTAAGGTGGCGGGTTTGAATCTGCAGCCCGGGCCTGCCAAACAACAATGATGACTGCAACCAAAAAATGGCCGGGTGTTGTGGCGGGCTCCTGTAGTCCCAGCTACTTGGGAGGCTGAGGCAGGAGACTCGCTTGAGCCCAGGAGTTGGAGGTTGCTGTGAGCGTGATGCCATGGCACTCTACCCAGGGGGATAGCTTGAAGCTCCGTCTCAAAAAAAAAAAGACCTATACCCAGTTTCCTGACTCCTGGCCCAGTTCTTGTTCCCCTCTCCCATGCTCTCCACGCTGGTGGTGGCTGCAGTGGGCATGTCAAGGCTCACATTTAGGCTGTGGAGGACAGGGCTGGTGGGAACCGCAGGGCCAGCGAGGAGTTACCTGTCTCCCGCCCTGGAGCCTCCTGGAACAGACGGAGATTGTGGGCTCCTCTCCCACCTGGTCAGGCTTCACTGGAGGCTGACACTTTCCTGGCCCACGTCTTCAGACGCATTGACAAAATGGGCTGAACAAAACGCGTCTTGTTCTAAGTTGTGCTAAGACCTTGTCAGTGCCTTCCTGCCAAAGACCAGAAACAAACAGCAGAGGCCACATAGCTTGGGAAACCGTGGGGCATCTAAGGGGGTGTCAGGAAGAACTTGTCGGATTTAGGCTTATGCTGGATGCTTTAGGAGAGGGTTTCAGGGAGGGAAGCTTTGCTCTAGATTGGATGCTGTCAGGAAGGGGAGGTAATTCTGTGATTGGGGACTTTGGTGATTTTTATCTTAGAAGGGAAGAGGAGTGAACCGAAGCCAAAGCTCTAATTGGCAGTCGTCACCCATTTAGCCAGGAGAGGGATATTTGGCCATTTTTGTGGTTTGGACCATGTTCATTTTTTTGTCTGCATTCAGACATGATTGTGAAGTGGTCTCATTTTCTGTCTTGATCTTCATGGGCATAGAGTGGCCTTGTCTGATGTCACTGATCTGTGAAACGGATTCTAACAGCGTCACACCAAGGCCTGGCTAGGACCGCTTCCCTCTTCTCCATTTGAAAGGAAACAGCGTGGAGCCCTAAAAAGCTGGTGCCATCACATGGGGTGCCCATGAAGGGCCAACGTCCATGGGCCCCAAAACTGCAGAGGAAACTTGGCGGAGGTCAGGAAGTAAAAGAGCCTTTGACATCAGACGGGTTCAAATCCTGACTCCGCCCACGATTTTGGATGAGTTACTTCCCCCACTTGAATATCATCTCTCTCTCTTTTTTTTTTGAGACAAGAGTCTCACTTTGTCACCCTTGGTAGAGTGCTGTGGCGTCACAGCTCACAGCAACCTCCAGCTCTTAGGCTTAGACTCTTGCCTCAGCCTCCCAAGTAGCTGGGATTACAGGCACCCACCACAATGCCCAGCTATTTTTTTGTTGCAGTTTGGCCAGGGCCGGGTTCGAGCCTGCCACCCTTGGTATGTGGGGCTGGCACCCTACTCACTGAGCCACAGGCGCTGCCCTGAATGTCATCTCTTGACAAATAGTGAATGACCACTACATGCAAAGGGTTGGGGACCTTGGGCCAGTCCCTTAACTCCCTGGGACTCAGTTTTTCCCTCTAGAAAATGGGAATATTGCTGGTAACTAAATTAGTAGGGTGGCTGCAGGGCGGCTGTGAGGTCAGATAAAAATCTGTGTGTGGAATGTCAAGCCCACAGATTGGCACATAAGATCAATCTGACAGACCTCCCTGACACTGCTGCCTAGTGGGCCCTTTATTAGTAGAGAAGCAGGAGGGGGCCATTCCAGATTTGGGCTACTCTGGAGAGTAAGTCTCCTGCACCCCTGACTGGGCACCTGAGAGCCCAGCTGGTTTCTATATAGGTCTGGTGCTGTGCACAGCAGGAGGAGGAGATGTGGGGTTCCGGCCCCTCTGGGCTGTACTTCCAGCTGCTCCCCAAGGCTGGAGCATGAGACACAGTAGGGAGATGGTCCTGCATGTTGGAACTGCCTTGTGAGCAGCCAGGCCCCTGACACTGCCCAGGCACCAGCTCTACCACCACAGACAGAGAGAGGCAGAGAGGGTGGGGGAGGGTATGTGCTGTCCTGTCTCCCCAGGCATGGAGGAGGGGTAGAGACAAAGGAAGGTGAGAGACCAGCACAGGAAGAAATTTGTACACAAACGAGAGGTGGCAGGTGGGTAGAGGGCCCATTACATGGGCTTAAGAGGTGTGAGCAGACTGGAGCCAGCCCATCACGGGGTTGGGAGTCACGCCTGGGTGTACCCATGCAGGTATAGGTGTGTGTGTGTGTGATGGCCCCATCTCAGTGGGTGAGTCTCTGAAGCATCCTGGGTTTAGGATTCAAACTGGCCTGGAGGATTCCCAGTTGAGCTCTTTTCTGGTTGTTTGACCTCAGCCAGGTTACTTGCCCTCTCGGAGCCTCATTCATCCACTCCACAAGTACACCTCCAGTTTGTGTGATTGTTTGTTGTGAGACAGTCTCACTGTGTCGCCCTTGGTATGGTGTCATGGCATCACAGCTCACAGCAACCTCAAACTCTCGGGCTTGATTCTCTTGCCTCAGCCTCCCAAGTAGCCGGGACCACAGGCGCCTGCCATGGTGCTTGGCCATTGTTTGTCGCAGTTGCCATTGTTTTTTTAGCAGGCCCAGGCCAGGGTTTGAACTCAGCAGCTCCAGTGTATGTGGCTGGTGCCGTGACCACTGTCCTACGGGCGCCGAGCCACACCTCAAGATCTTGCTGTGTGTAGGAACACACAAGGCAGAGAGGGTTCAAGCCCTCAGTTTCCCTGCCTTTAAATGAAGATGGTGATGCCCATTTTCCAGGCAATGTCTATAAAGTACAGGGCTTCAGGTCTAAGCGTTCAGTGGAAATCTGTTTTCTTCCTTCTTCTGGAAACCTCAGAGCAGCACCCCTTCTTCCAAGGGGTACAGCTCTCAGCTTGTGGGAACAGGAAGCCAAAGGGCCTCCTTCAGGGCATGCTCCATCTCCCAGATCACTCTGGCTCTGTTCTGTGGGGGGCTCCTGGGGGTGAATGGCAAATGTATCTGGGTGGGTGGGCGAGATGGGGGCCTCATCATTCTAAGAGGCTTGGCACCTCCCTGGGTGGGTCTGAAGGACAAAGATTTTCTATGGGCCCCCATCAGTCTCTCCCACACACACACCCAGTGTGGGCACAGGTGTGGGACGGAAACTCCTCCAACAAGTTGGGACACCCTTTTTCCTTAGGCGGGTGGGGCTCATGGGGAGGGGGCTGGGGATAAGGCAGAGGAGGTAGCTGCCAACTTCCCACTGTTTACACCCAAGCGATGAGCTGGCTCTTGGCTTCATCGCCTGCTCACCTGGCCAGGTGTGCCAGGAGAGGCCAGCTGATGCCTGCCTGGCCCCAGTCAGCACTCATGGCTCTGGCCCTGCTGGGTTCAGGCACCAGTAGGGGTATCCAGGAGAGGAGGAGCCCAGTCCATCACTCAGACATCAGGTTTCCCTCTCAGGCCCACGGCAAGTCCTGGGTGTGAGGAACAGCAGTTCCCTCAGCAAAAGAGGCTGGCAGAGCATTAGAGCCTCCCTGGGCCAGGAGGATGATGCCCTGAGGAAGGGGCTGGTGACTTCTCTTTTCCACTTCAAGGGGGAAGAGTCTTGATAAACATGGCTGCCATTTGCCAGCCCAAAAGGCAGGTTGGGAGAAGCAGTCTGCAGCCAAAGTAGGAAGAACTCAAGTTAGGCCCCTTGCAGCCCGAGGAGGAATGCCAGAGTCAGAAAGGGATGCTTCCTCTCAGGGCCTGCCTCTGCTGAGGGTGTGGGGTGGACAAGAGGCCAGGAGAGATAGAGGAAGGGGCTGGGTCCCCTCTCCCTCATGCCAAGTGCGGGGCGTGTGGCTCATGTACCCACCCACCCATTTCCTTCCATGTTGCTGATCATCAAAGCTGAGAGAACCCAGGCTTGGGAGCTGCACGGTAGAACTGCAGGGTGAATAGGACCAAGTCCCCTGAACCTCTCTGAGCCTCACTTTGCTTCTCCTGCATGTTGGGCAGAGTACATTTGCTCCTGAGGGCCCATGGGAGTAGTGTCCCACTGGCCACCAGATGTGCCAGGCACTGTGGAGATTTGCATCTTCGGTCCCCCCACTCCTGGCCTGAGGCAGTCACCATTACAGCCCCCTTTTACAGCTGAGGAAACTGAGGCCCAGGAAGACACCCAGGGGGACACAGGGCAAGCTGAGGTATCCATCCTGGGACACCCCTGTCTGCCTCTCTCAGAGAGCAGGCAAGTGAAGCAAAGTCACAGATGGTGGCGTGCAGATGGAGAGGCAGATCGCTCAGCTCGGGGCTGTGGCTGGTCCTGCTCGGGGGAGTTCTCGTAATCCAGGCAGGGTGTTCTCTCCTGGTCGCCTTCCAGAGTTTCTTTTCCTGAAGCTATGGGTCACACCTGCAGTTGGTCTGCCCTAATAAGGATGAGGGGACAAGAAGGCCCCCTGGCCAATGTCCTGCCCAATGGGGAGGGTCCACCCTCTATTCACAGGGCTGCCCTTAGCCCTGCCCCAAGGGACACTCACTCCCTGGCTGGTCCCTCTGCTGTCCAGGTAAGAGCTCCAGTCCCAATCCTGTGGCAGGTCCCTGCTCCTTTGTGCCCATTGCTGGGCTCTGGGCTTGCTCTACCCAAGGCATTTCGTGCTGGGGTTTCCAGAGGGAGGCAGGAGGTTCTCTGTCCTGCCCTGGTTCCAACCTTGATTTGGTTTTGTTATGTTCAAAGAATAGGAAGGTTGGGACCTAACACACCAGCGGGTACATGGCACATCAGCCTTCTGGGAAAAGGGGGCCAGGCTGGGAGCCCCAGCAGCTTGGCTCCAGTGCCCACACCTCCCATTCCTTATCTCTCTCTCCCATTCCCCCACTCGGCCTCTGCTGGACTTTATTCCCCCACCCCTTCTCTTCTCTTTTCTTCTTCTTTGCGGCCTCTTCCTCTCTCCTGGACTCTACTCACCTCCCTCTGGCCTCCTACCTCACCTGACCACTCCCAGCCTTGTGCTGAATCCCTCTATGGCTCCCTTTTTCCTCCTATTGAAGTCCCAACTCGTGGGTAATTGGCTAAGCTATGAACCCCCAGCCTGCAGGGGCTTCTTCTAGCCGGTTCCCAGCCCTGAGTCAGCCTGTGTGTAGAGGTAAAGGAGGCAATGGTTTTGGGAATCTCTAAGGGGGGCTGAGGTCCACTTTGCTCCAAGTGTGACAGCAGGCAGGCCCAGCAGAGGCCCAACCCCTTTCCCTTGGGCCTTGCCACCACGTGCACCAGGCTGCTGGGATTCAAGCAGCTGTGGGCAGGGCTCAATCCTCCTCAGTCCGGTTGTCTGCCTCAATCTCCATAAATCAGAGCTGATGAGTGGGTGGCTCCTGCGCAAACCACCCGCAGGTGTTGTGTGTGCCCATTCGCCCCGCTGCCCGCCCACGTGCCCACCGCTCCCCACAGCAATGCCTGCAGGAAGCAGTGTGCCCAGCTGCCCCCTGGCAGACAGATTTGGGGCACAGGGCCCTGAGGCCTCCTCCCAGCTTTGTCTTGGGGGAAGGCCACAGGTCGGCCCACTTCCCCTTCTCTGGGCAGTGAGGTCTCCACACTGTGCCTACTCCTGGCCCTGCCCAGGCGGACCCCAACACGTTGTTTTCCTGACTGGGTCTGGCTCAGCCTCCAGGGACTGCTGGGTCACGTAGCCAAACTCGTTCCTCCTCTCCCGCTGCCCAGGCTGCTGAGCACAGCGGTTTCCTGCTGGGGAGAGCACAATGGAGCCCGCCCCAAGGGACTCACCCTGGGGAGGCGCCAGCCCAGTTGTCTCCAAGTGCTGTGTGACCCTGGACACAGCCCACGCCCTCTCTGAGCCCTGGTTTTCCTCATGAGAAGTGAGAGGTAAGACAAGTTGATGTGCGGCCACTCTAATAAGGATAGCAGCAGAGCAAGGGCACATGCCAGGCCCAGCAGTCCCACACCCTCACAGCCACCAGCGCCGTCAGGACGGAGAGGTTAACTCACCTGGCCACAGCCAAATCTCCCTTTTCTGGCCAACATCTTGGAGCTTCTTCCTGGTCTACTGCTTAGGGGTCTGCTCTTTCCCACCCCATAGAGTCCTCCTCTCCTCAGGAGGCCCAAGCTGGTGGAGAAACAGGAGGAAGTGTTAGAAGGTACAATTAGATCAGGGGCACCTGGGCCGAGGTGGACCCAGCCTGCAGGTGCCACTGGCTGGTGGTAGAGGAGGTTAGGGAGCTGCAGGGAGAAGGAACAAGGAGAATGAACAGAGTAGGAAAGACACTTCAGGCCCATCTGGAGGGAGCCAGCTACTTTTCGGCCCAGGATCACTTAATAAGCCGCCAGCCAGGGAGCTTCCGAGCCTGGAAGTCAGAGGTCCTACAGAGCTTTCTTCTTGCCTCCCTGCCCATCTCCCCTCTGCCACGCCATCGCTTGGACAACCTTTTATGCATCTCCACATTTGGACTGGGTTCTCCAACCCCCAAAAGCCTGAGACCCTGGGCCAGACTATGGACCAGAGCCTCTCAACAATGAGGGCAGGGGGAGAACCACACCCTCCCCCAAAGCCTCATCCCTCCCCTCCTTGATTCAGTGTCCAAGGGCTGGCAGACATGCCTGAAACCCACCACCCATCCCCAGACCTCTGGGGTCAGAGGCTCAGTCTGACCTCCACCCCAGCCTAGCCAGGCCTGGAAATATCACCAACAATCCAACTCTGAAGCTCAGGGTCTCATGGAAGCCAGCTGAGCCCTCCTCCCTCCCCTGCTCCTGTTTCCAGCCCTACTCTGGGTGCTCTTAGGCAGATAGGACTTGGAATCCTAGCACTTGCCTCTGGGAGCTTCGGTTTCCTCATCTGTACAGCCACTTCCTAGGCTGGTTGTGAGGATTAAAAGGGACGGGGTATATACAGGAGCCTCACCCTGGGAGGTGCAGAATCATAGCAATTTCTATTTCTTTTCTTTTCCTTTTCTTTTGAGAAAAAGTCTCACTATGTTGCCCTGGGTAGAGTACTGTGGCGTCACAGCTCACAGCCACCTCAAACTCTTGGGCCCAGGAGATTCTCTTGCCTCAGCCTCCCAAGTAGCTGGGACTACGAGTGCCTGCCACAGTGCCCAGCTATTTTTTGTTGCAGTTGTCATTGTCGTTTAGTAGGCCTGGGCCAGGCTCGAACTTGCTCAGCCTCAGTGTATGTGGCTGGTGCCCTAACCACTGAGATACAGGCACCAGGGATTTTTATTTCTAAATGAATTGTCTTGTCTCCTCTCCTGCACTTCTTTTTTTTTTTGAGACAGAGTCTCACTATGTTGCCCTTGGTAGAGTGCTGTGCCATCATAGCTCACAGCAACGTGGCTGGCGCCATAACCACTGTGCTAGGGGTGCCAAGCCTCTCCTGCACTTCTGATTTCCTTATTTCCACTATGGAAGACCCCACCCCCACCCCCGCACCCCTTCACCCCCATCCAGACAAGGCCTGTTTTGGAACCTGCTTTCAGTCACTCCATTTAGGCTCCTCCCCAAATTGGCTTCTGGCCTTTCCAGAGGGTCTCAAAGCCCAGTTTGAGGAGCCAGGCACAGGACCAGCTACTGGGGAGGCTGAGGCAAGAGCATCACCTGAGCCCAGGAAGGCAAGACTGCAGAATGCTATAAAAAATAGCCCAACTTGGGGACCCCCTGCATCAGCTGCCCCTGGGTGGGTGCTCGGTTTCCTCACCAGACTCAAGGAATAAGGACCTGGGTGGCAGGGAGCGGGGGAGGACTGGAATCTGCTGGGGGGGTCTGGTGCCGGCCGTTCTGTACTGGAGAGAACATCTCTCATCTCAGGTGAGCCCTGGGCCTGCCCCCCTGTCAACACTACCCTGGCCTGGCCTTGTGGGCTACCTCCCCCATCTTTGTTGGGAAAAACACTTTCCCAGAGTGTCACTTCCCACCCCCCCACCCCACCTACTTCTCAGGCTGGGAGGGCAGGGCTGGGCTGGGCAGGGCTGGGCAGAGGAGACCAGCTGGGCTGTGTTTGTTTTTGGGGTTTTCCTCTTAGACTGGTTCTTTAAACAAAAGGCCTGGGTGGTTGTGGGGACAGAACCAGCTCCAGCTCCTTGGGGAGCCACTGAGGTTCCCACAGAAGATAATAGGGCGCCCTTAGACCCCTTCCAGAACTAGGCGGTCTTAGGGAACTGTCAAAGCCCTATGATATAGGACCTAGGTCCCCAGTTTACAAAGGAAGAGAAGGAGGCTCAGAGAGGCCTGGGGACATGCCCAGGGGCACATGGCTGGGGAGCCATTGAGCAGAAGAGCTTAGCTGGGTCCTGCACTGGGTGCTGGCAGTCCCTTCCTCTCTCCTTCCTCCTGGGTCTTGCTCTCCCTCCCCCAAATCCCAGCCCATGTTTCTCTCTCTTTCTTCACCAGGCAGCTCCACCCTCAGCCTTGTCCTTACCAGTGTCCTCCAGCCTGGGCATAAACCCCTCATGGCTTCAGCTCCAACATTCAGACCCTTGACATTGGGCCATGACAATGACACTTCAGTAGTTGACGTGGGTCAAGCTCTGCTCCCAAAGGCATTCCCCAAGCTCAGCTAACTTTATCCTCACAACAGCAATGTGAAGTGAGTACTATATTTATTTATTCTCACTTTGCAGGTGAGGAACCTGAGGCCCAGAGAGGTGAAGTAACTTGACTGTAGGAAGCACAGCCAGCATTCATACCCAGGCGCCTTGACACTGAAGCCCACACACTTGATTCTCCATCTTACCCTTCTTGCTCTCCACCCTGGACCTCTGACTTTGGCTTCAGGCTGGACACCTCTCCCCTGTGGGCTCCCAGGACAAGGGGGTTACTGTACCTGGCTAGTCCCCAGCATAACTCCCACCTCACTCCACCTAAGGCCTGTTGACTCCATGTTCCCACTTCATTGTCATGAAGCCCACTCATTCATGCCATGTCCTCACGCCCAGCACTGCAGGCTTTGCACACAGTAGGGCCTCAGTGTGTCTGTTTCTCAGAGGGACAAAGCAAATTCCAGCCCACAAGCCCGCCCTGGGTTCCCAACAACGCCCTCTGCTGGTCATATCTAGCAGTCCACCGGGGCCTCTCAGTCATCGTTCAGGCTTGATCCTGGATCACCTAATAACCCCCTTAGGTTTATAGGATTCCTTTCTTCCACCAAGCTCAAAGCACTTTCCCATCTGTGATCTCCCTGGCCAGGGACCAGCCCCAAGAGTGTGGGAGGGCCCAGCATTCATCTCCCCATTTTACAGAGACAAACCAAGGCCTGAAGAGGGATGGGGCGAGCCCCAGCGTGCATCTGGCAGATGCAGAAAAGAACTAAAAGGTCCATTTATCCAGCCCCCTTGGTTATAGAGGAACACAGTGAGGTCCAGAGCAGAACAGACTTGCTCAAATTAGTCCTGGGCTAGAACCCTGGTGTCCTACATACCGTCTGGGGCTTTCCCACGACATCAAGATCTCTGCCTGCAGAGACACAGAGCAAAGCCTCAGCCAAGTCATCAAACAGAAGGCACCTCTGTTGTCCCATGCGCACCTTCCACTCCTGCCTACCTCCCAGGAGATGGCGGATGGGGAAGTACTCATGGTCAGGTAAGACCAGGTGAGACCAGGTAAGGCCAGGTAAGGTGATGATGGGAAAATTAGAGCATTGACCCAAACTGCAGATTCTAGAAGGACCCTCACCCCTGTCTGGCATGACACCAACCCAGAAGGAAACTCCAGGCCAAGGCTTGACCTTCTAAGGGACCAGCATGTTGAATGCTGCCCACATCCTGCCCTGGCTGACCTGTCAGGAGACCAAAGGTGAGAGGAATGGTCACTCGATCTGACCCTAATTCTCAATTCCTGCCCCCTGTTGACCCCTCCTGGCACTTCCCATGATTTGTCAACTTAGGTATTTATTCCAATGACTTGTCAATGTCTGTCTTCTTTGCCAGACTGTAGGTATCAACAAACATTTTCTGTAAAGGACCAGAGGGTAAATATTTTCAGCTTTGAGAGGCACACTATCTCTGTACAACTATACCATTCTGCCACAGGGAGGCTGAGCAGCCAAAGACAACAGGTAAACGAATGAGCAAGGATATGTTTCAATAAAACTTTATTTACAAAAACAGACTAAGGGGCCATATTTGGACTATGGGCTACAGTTTGCTGACACCTGCTCTAATTTTTGAGACAGCTGGACCACATCTGTTTTATCTCAGCTGCATCCCATCACTGGGGTGGACAGCACGTTGTAGGCACTGCTTAAATCAATATTTGATGAACAAAGATATGAATGAGAGAATGAAGCAGGCAAAACTTCTGTGGGTGGAATTGGAAGGTCATGTGTGGTGTGCGCTGATGGACAGGGAGTATAGCTCTTATGCAAACACCCCAGAGGCAGGAATGGAGGGGAGGGGACACTGCCTGTTCTGATGCCCCAGGAGTTACCAGTTTGGAATCACCATAGAGGTCAAGATAGCAGGGGCCGGGCGCGGTGGCTCAAGCCTGTAATCCCAGCACTGTGGGAGGCTGAGGAGGGAGAATCGCTGGAGCTCAGGAGTTCAAGACTCGCCTGAGCGAAAGTGAGACCCCGACTCATGAAAAAAATGGAAAAACCCAGCCGGGCGCCTCGGCGAGCGCCTGTAATCCCAGCGGCTTCCGGAGGCTGAGGCAGCGGGATGCCCACAAGCCTGGAGTCGGAGGTTGCAGTGAACTACCAAGCTGCTGCACTCTGCTCAGGGGCACAGGGTGGGACTCTGTCTCAACAAAAAAAAAAAAAAAAGAAAAGAAAAGAAAAAAATAAGCAATGAAATAAAATAAAAAAAACAAAATAAAATAAAATAAAAAACCAAAAAAAAAAAATTAAAAAAAAAAGATAGAAGGGGATACAGGGAGTCCAAGGGCCACCCCAGCATGGCCATCACCTGGACCCCCCTCCCTTCCTAGTGTTTCTGGGAGGGCTAAACAACACAGGAGAGGTAAGGGTCTGAGCACCTGTCATATAGGCCTCAGCTGCCATGATTATCATAGCACTGTTATTAACACAAACACCTGAAACTGCCCCTCTCACTCCCACCAATGGCCCTACCTAGGTCAGCAGGTTCTCCCCTCCCTGGGGCTGGGTCCTCATAATGACCATGAGAGTGCCGGTCTCTGGAGGAGCTGGGGGACATGTGTCCTAGTGCTGGGGACTCCTCAGCATCTGTTTACACAACAGGCTGGATGCTTCTCCAGGGCAGGGGCTGGTCTTATCTCAGTGTCCCCAGTGCTCAGGACAGGGCTTAGCAGAGTGGCTGTGTCTCCCACACTGGACTCAGGGTTTGCCCTTCTGTCTCACCCATCCCACCTATCCTGGCTGGTTGCATTGGGAGGACTCTGACTTGACATCCAACTCCAGCTGGAAGCCTCCAATCTTGAGCCTGAAACTGAGAGAGGGTACATTCCATAGTCAGCCTGGGATTTTCCCAGGCTAGAAAGGCTCCAAGCTATGGGGACTTCCTGGCAGGTCCAGGACACCAAAAGTAACACCTGAAAACTCCAGGTCAGAGGGTCCTATATGTGGAGTTCCAGACCCCTCAGTTCCTTTCCTGGGTCTCAATCTCAACATCTTTACAGTGAGAGTGAGGACCAGGTGACATCTGGCTTCAGGAGTATGGGCAGCTGATGCAGAGACTTCAGGAAGTTTTTAAAAAGGGCTCGACACTGGTGTCTCAAGCAGCTAAAGGTGCCAGCCACATACACCTGAGCCCAGCCTGGGCCCGCCAAACAACAATGACGGCTGCAAGCAAAAAATAGCTGGGCATTGTAGCAGGTGCCAGTAGTCCCAGCTACTTGGGAGGCAGAGGCAGGAGAATGCTTGAGCCCAGGAGTTGGAGGTTGCTGTGAGCTGTGATGCAAAGGCACTCTACCCAGGGTGACAGCTTGAGGCTCTGTCTCAAACATAAATAAATAGGGCTCAAGCAGGGCACGGTGGCTCACACCTGTAATCCTAGTACTTTGGGAGGCCAGGAGGGTGGATTGCTTGAGCTTAGGAGTTTGAGACCAGCCTGAGCAAGAGCAAGACCCCATCTTTAAAAAATAGCTGGTGTTGCGGCAGGTGCACATGGTCCCAGCTACTTGGGAAGCTGAGGCAAGAGGATCACTTGAGCCCAGGAGTTTGAGGTTGCTGTGAGTTATGATACATGACAATCTACTGAGGGCAACAAAAACTCAGTTTTTTTTTTTAAAGTATATAAATACATAAAAAAGGGCTCCTTTCTGGGTAGATGATGCCCTGTGGTGCACATCTTAGAGGAGATGACAACTTTGTGTTAAGGGAAAAAAGCCCTGTCCTGGGGCAGACATAACCCCAGGGTACAGCTCAAGACTTGGTGATGAGAATATGGGCACGGGTTTTTTTTGTTTGTTTTTTGTTTTTGAGACAGAGTCTCAAGCCATCACCCTGATAGAGTCCAGGGCGTGGCATCATCATAGCCCACAGCAACCTTCAACTCTTGGGCTTAAGCAATCCTCTTAAGCAATCCTCAGTTCTTTCTATTTTTAGTAGAGATGGGGTCTTGCTTTTTGCTCAGGCTGATGTCAAACCCGTGAGCTCAAGCAATCCACATGCCTTGGCCTCCTAGAGTGCCAGGATTACAGAGGTGAGCCACCCTGCCCAGCCTGGACAGGGTTTTAGTCTCCTTATCCTCGGCTGGACCCCTTTGCAAAGGGTGTGGAGTGCACAACCTTGAGCCATGGCTGGGTCTGAGTTGCCAGTATGGTACTTTCTGGGTTTATTGGCCAAGGGAGGAAGGAAAATGATAGCAGGAAAGAATAACTCTGTCTCAGCCTGCCACCTGCCGACCAGCTGCTGCATAACAGCCACAGCCCAGAGCAACTCAGGTGAGCCTTTCTCCAGGGGGCTTCCACGGGCCTGCAGAGATCCCGAGTACCAGCCCTCTGGGGGTGATTCTGGCTATCTCAGCCTCCGACATTCATGCTGGTCGGCTCTATACTGGCTCAATCCTCTTGTTGCCCAGATTGATGCTCAGAGCAGGGCAGGGGCTTCCCAAGGTCACACAGCAAAGGGATGGCAGAGTAGAGACTAGAACCCAGGTCTCCTACCTGTTGGCCCAGCCTCTCTGAGGGGATCTTATCATGAAGCATCCACCATGGGCCGGGCCTGGGCCAGGCATTTAGAGATTAAGTCAGAGCACCTTTTTGCTCGCCAGGCTGGACGCTCCCCAGTCCCCTGCACGGTGGTCTTCTCCTCCATCAGACTTGGAGGCACCTGCGGGCTCACCCTGCTCGCTGTCTCCCTAGCCTATCTTACCTGGCTGGGTGCCAATGGATGAGGCAGGGAGACAATCTGACACCCAGCTGGCAGCCCCCAAACCTGAGCCTGCGGCTTTCTTCCTCAGGTCCTGAGGGAAGCCCCCAAGCCCTGGTCCCTGGAACCCCTAGGCAAGGCCGGCTTCCAGAGAAACGGGAAAAAAAAGAGGTTTTTTAACTCTTTTTTTTTTTTTTGAGATGGAGCCTCAAGCTATCCCCCTGGGTAGAGTGCCATGGCATCATGCTCACAGCAACCTCCAACTCCTGGGCTCAAGCGAGTCTCCTGCCTCGGCCTCCCAAGTAGCTGGGACTACAGGCGCCCGCCACAACGCCCAGCCATTTTTTGGTTGCAGCCATCATTGTTGGTTGGCGGGCCCAGGCTGGGGATTCGAACCCGCCACCTTAGGTGTATGTGGCTGGCGCCTTAGCCGCTTGAGCCGCAGGCACCGAGCCAATAAATTCTAGTTTTAAAAGGTTTTTGATGTCTTGTGTTGTAAGCCAAGGCTGCTTTAGAATTTTCCTATTTTTAACATTGAAAATCTTCAGTTTTTGTCTACAAAATTTATTTTGAATACCAATTTGGTATTTTTAGTCTCTCTGATATAGCAGGGAATCTTTAATCTGTGCTATTTTTGAAATGCTTATACCATGAATGCAAAGGATTACAAAACTCATTAAAACATCTTCTATGATTTAATCGCATCACAGCTTGTTTTGCTAGATCCGTGTAGTAAGTTTCAGACAAATGGCTCCTGGTCCTCAATATGAGGAAAAAGAAATGTGGTGGTAGTCTAAATAGACTTTGGTTTGTTTAGGCGGTTTGTTTAGGAACAAGACAATGAGCTCAAAAAATCTGGGACAAGGAACAAAAGGAAGGGCTCCTTTAAGCAAAGTATTTGGATGCTCACTGAAATAGCTCAGTTGAGTAAGAAGAAATATATTTTTTGAAAGAGTTCATACAGGCTCGGCGCCTGTGGCTCAAGTGGCTAAGGTGCCAGACACATACACCTAAGGTGGCGGGTTCAAATCCAGCCCCAGCCCGCCAAACAACAATAATGGCTGCAACCAAAAAATAGCCAGGCGTTGTGGTGGGCACCTGTGGTCCCAGCTATTTGGGAGGCTAAGACAGGAGACTCGCTTGAGCCCAGGAGTTGGAGGTTGCTGTGAGCAGTGAAGCCATGGCACTCTACACAGGGGGACAGCTTGAGGCTCTGTCTCAAAAAAAAAAAAAAGAAAGAGTTCATATAGAGAAAATAATTAGCTAAGTCATCTTCAAACCAACTTTTAAGAAATCAAAGCCAAATACTTAGTTTAATATAAGGATGTACTGGGAGCAGACTAACAAATCTAAAACAAGTTTTAAAAAAGAGAAATACTCACTTTGACTTGCTCTTGGCAACTTTTTTGCAGACAGGAAAGGTCGGAAAATAAAAATATAAATTTATTATCTTTCTTATGCAAAGTTCATGTAAATGTTAGTAACATCCAAAAACATTTAACCAATTAAGTACGCCATAATTTGTCAAGTAACTATTCCCTCATTATTAGGGATCCCATTAGGATTTTACAGAAGATAAAAAGAACTAATCAGACTAACACAATTCTGGATGTAATAACTTGCCCAATCTCATTTCAGGTGGACTGGCTACCTTTTAAATCATTTTAAAGTAATATCTGCTCCATTCTTTCCTGTCCTACGGTGCAAATATTAGCATCTGAACAAACTTCGTGTGGTAAGTTAATCTTTGCAAACTGCAACTACCATCACTTCAATCTAACCGGGAGGTCAGCCAGGTTCAAGGAAGGATCCTGACTCGGGAGCGAGAGGGCATCTTTAATCGCCCAGCTGAATCTGGGGCAATTTACTGCCCCTCTCGGGAGCAGTTTCCTCATCTTAAGAGTGAGAAATGGGTGGGCTAGAAATTCTGAGTTCCTTCCCAGTTTGGATGTCCAGTAATTCAGCTGACACATCCCAATGAAGGGCTGGACCAGTGCCCCCACAAATCCCGACCAAACTCCAAGAGCCTGGAAACCCCAACAGAAGCCAAACACCGCAGGAGCCTACACGCCGGCGCACCAGGCGCGCCGCGGGACATGCCGGACGCTGTAGTCTTGGAGACCTAGGAAGTTCGCAAAGCAGCTTCCTGGTCGGTCCGCACATTCCGCAACATCCCGGGGCCCGCCTGCCACGGCTTCCCGCCCTCGCTGTGGCTCCTGCCGCCGCCTTCAGCCACACTTACAGAAGACCGAAGAGAGAAACATGGTGACTGCCCCTGTGAAACTTCCGTAACAAGTCCCAATGTTCCCCAACAAACAACTGCTTCCGGGGCATGGGCCGGTTCCGGAAGACGATGGCTGGACGTGGCCCGAAGCCACGCCCTCCGCCTGGAACCAGCAAATCGCCTGGCTTTTTTAGCCTTTGTCTTGACCCAGGTTGAAATCCCCTGTTAGCTTTCGGATTTTGTGCCCTAGGCCCTGTCTCTTGTTCCTACTTCAGTTTTAGGTGCTTCCACACTTATTTCATTAAGTAATCGTAAACACCTGCCTTAGAGTCGCAGGAACTATATGTTGTACAATGGCCGCTGCAGCCTTTCGGGCCCCCACATAGTGCCATAAAATGTTGCCCCACGGACCCAATTCCATCTGGGCCTGGTTAAGCCCTACTTTCAGTCTCTTTGGAATTAGGAACCCTGAGTATCCCCCATTTCTTAACTATCTGTTGGGTTTCTAGGAGACTAGGACGCTGTGCATCTCGTTCCAGTGCCTGACTGTGGGAGCTGAATAATTGAGATTTGGAGCACGCATGTAGCTTCCCTAATATCACAAAACTAGGAAGTGACAGAGTCAGAATTCAAACCTAGATTTTGCCTTTCCCCGTAAACATTTAGACCTACCACTTGCCATTGATAATTCTTAAGGTCTCAAAGGAACCTGGGTCCCTGCAACACTAGGAACCTAACTGGTAACTTCACTTCTCAAATAATGATCAAGACTTTTGAATTTTTTTCTAATCTCTGGTTTGATCTATATAATAACTCTTTCAGACATGAGGAATAAGATCTGATTTCATGGATTGTCTTCACTGAAAGTAAATAAAATTATTTTTTAAAAAATACTAGGGGCAGGTGGGGTGGCTCACTCATGTAATCCCAGCACTTCGGAGTTCAGGAATTCCAGACCAGCCTGAGCAAGAGTGAGACCCAGGCTCTTAAAATAGATGGATGTAGTGGCAGGCGCCTGTAGTCCTTGCTACTTGGGAGGCTGAGGCAAGAGGATTGTTTGAGTCCAAGTTTGAGGTTGCTGTGAACTGTGAAGCCACTGTGTTCTACCCAGAGTAACAAAGTGAGATTCTGTCTAAAAAAAAAAAAAAAAAGAAGGAAAAGAAAAGGAAAGGAAAGGTAAAGGAAAATGCAGCTGTCTAGTACAATTCAACTTTTAAAATTAGGACTGTCAGCTCGGCGGCTATAGCTCAACCGGCTAAGGCGCCAGCCACGTACACCTAAGGTGGCGGGTTCGAATCCCCAGCCCGGACCCGCCAAACAACAATGACGGCTGCAACCAAAAAATAGCCGGGCGTTGTGGCGGGCGCCTGTG
>CAUYTI010156367.1:0-14477 GCA_963575145.1 Galago senegalensis
GGAGGCAGGAGACTCGCTTGAGCCCAGGAGTTGGAGGTTGCTGTGAGCTGTAATGCCACGGCACTCTACCCAGGGGGCACAGCTTAGGCTCTGTCTCAAAAAAAAAAAAAAAAAGAAAGTGACACATCATACTTCTGCTATGTTTTATTGGTCACACAGACTAACTTCGATGCAATGTGGGCCACCTTGAAGGATGGCCACAAGGTGTCAAAAAGAAAAAAATAAACCATGATAAGGCTTTCTGATTACTTGGAATTATTTTTGTACTGAATAAACCATACCTTTTGTTTTCTGAGGCTTTGACATCTTGGGGCCATGCTGACCCTGACTGTTCCTCCCAGGGTTTGCCAATTCCTAGAGATAGCATATGACATACCTGGGAACAAGTCTTTCATGTGCAAACCAACTGATCTAGAGCCCATTCACCTCTCTGACAGGGCTCTTACTCTCTGCCTTAGTAACCTCAGAGCCAGATACCACACAACTAGAGACAGGCCCTACTCTCCAGTGTCTACCAAAAATATTTAAGTCAGCCAATCCCTAGCCACCCTGCCTCACCCATTCCTTTCTGCAGAAACCACAATATAGGCTCCTGCCCACATTTTCCCCTGCCTCTCTCTGCCTCCTCACTCACCCGGCACTCTCCATCGCCCTATGTGACATGTTGTGCCTCCTATTTTTAGGGACCCATGAGTACAACACACTACCTCCTTCATGACAGTTATTCCCTGTGTATATCATACCATAACCTGATTAAGACAAATCCTAGTAACCTTAAAATATACTTATTTGAAAATATTTAAGGTCTTTTTCAGAGCTGGGGGCACGCTGAAAAACATCCAGTTTCATCCGCATTTTCTTTCCCCTTTTTTTTTTTTTCTTTTTTTTGTTGCAGTTTTTGGCCGGGGCTGAGTTTGAACTCGCCACCTCTGGCATATGGGGCTGGCGCCCTACTCTTTTGAGCCACAGGTGCCGCCCATCAGCAGCATTTCTATTCAACTTAAACTAGTTTCATTTTTTTCTATATCAAATCACAAGTCCCTGGAAGTTAATCAGCTCCTACTCATAGTCAACAGGAAGTTTCTAACAAATCAGTTCACACCTTAATAAGCAGTCCTGTACTTTGCGTGAATTGGTCACAGTAGGCCTCCTACTACATTAAGACGTCGTCCACTTATTCCACGGGATAAGACAGGTCATTCAGTTGTCTTGTTTAGTGTTCGATAAGGAATCCTGTTGCATTCATCTCAGTAAGACAGCAAAACTTCAATTAGTAGTGGATATTTTTCTTATTTCCAAAAAACCCTTGCTGCTTTGTAAAAAATATGGCCTCATGTTTGTTCCTCTAATAGCAAATATGTGATTCACTGATACCAACATCAACCCCACTGCTCTGTTCCTGTGCCTTTCTGAATACAAAATCACCTTTCAATGTAACACCAAATCACAGTATAATCTTTTTGAAGACATCTTAAAAAGCACTTATACTGAGCATGTGTGGTATCAACAATGCACATTACTCAATAGAAATGGTGGCAATGAGAAGAGCATACCCAATCTGCACACTCACGGGTGAGAACAGCAGTAATGTCACAACTGCTGCCTGGCTGACAGGGATAAGACACAAATATTAAAATACACTGCAATTTCATAAAAGTTATCTCAGAATTGATGAAATGCAGTAAATGCCCTCCTATGAGGTATTTAGCAGAGCATCAGGCTACAAAGTGGGTCTGCAATGTTCCGTTCTTCTCAGATTCAGGTATGCTGGTGACAGGCCATGGCAACAGAAAGGTACCACCTCAGATGCCACAGTCTTCTGAGGGTGGGCAAGGGTTGAGCCTGGAGAAGGGACAAGCTATGTCGCTTGGTCACCAGGGAATAAATAGGTACAACCAGAGCTGGGAGCAGACTCTATGACACTAAAGAGGCAAGAGAGCCTCCCACATAGGCCAAGAGATCTATGGAGAGGGAAGAGGCAGCTAGCATTTATTAAATACTTATTGTATGAAGAGCTTTCACACTCATTTAGTATTCATATCATTCCTGTGAAGTAGTATCCCCACTTTACAGAGCAGAAACTGAGACTCACTAAAATTCTTTTTACCAAGCCCAGGGCTATATAGTCAGTAGGTAAGCAAGCCAGGGTTTATGTCAGGCCTCACACAGACAAGAATCTGAGTCCTACTAAGCTTTTCTCGGCCTTCTACACTGGTAATCAAATGTCTAATAGAGAAAGCCTTCATACTTTATTATTTTTAGACAGCAGAGGGTTATAGCTATAAAGGGTATATTCTGAGCAGATTAATACTGTGAATAAAATTGCCCCCTGGAACATCAAAAACACTTAATATGCTCAATAGCTTTCAAAGCACGCATTGCAGAGAGCCGTTATGCTGATTACCAATAATTATAATCTACTCATTAAGGAAAGTCCCTATGGGCTTCTACAAAGGAACGCTTCATGACTGAGTTTAAGTTACTCTGTGTACTTGAAAATAATGAAGCTACTATTCTTTTAAAAATTATCTAATTTAGGCTTTTCACTCATTTATACTGTGCTCCTCCACAAGGGCTCCAAGTGAAAGAGGTTTTACTATATTTAAATGACAATTTTCCCTCAAAGATCCAGAGCAACTTGGCACTGATTGTGGACATACCAGCTCCCTGCCAAGTAGGGATGAGAGAAAAGGTTCAGGGAAGTGTTTTGTTTTGTTTTGTTTTGTTTTTGAGACAAAGTCTCACTATGTCGCCCTCGGTAGAGTGCTGTAGTGTCACAGCTTACAGCAACCTCAAACTCTTGGGCTGAAGCGATTCTCTTGTCTCAGCCTCCCAAGTAGCTGGGACTATAGGTGCCCGCCACAATGCCCGGCTATTTCTGTGGTTGTTGTTATTGTTGTTGTTGTTGCAGTTGTCACTGTTGTTTAGCAGGGCCAGGCTGGATTCGAACCTGCCTGCCTTGGTGTATGTGGCCAGTGCCCTAACCACTTAGCTATGGGTGCCAAGCCATTTTTTAAATATGTATTTTATTTATTTTTGGATTCATATGCAGATACATACAATTAAGTCACATTTTTTGCATTTGTAAAGTGAAGTCCAACTTGCAGTTGAGTCCTTCACCCAGGAAGTATGCCATATACCCCTACATTGTACCCAGTAGGTGGGAACTTACCAAACCCCCTTGTTCACTTCAGGGAAGAATCTGGATCCCAAAAGACCAATTCCCCTGAAGTCTGTCTCTGCTTTTCTTAAAATTTTGGTTCCAAAGAACTTGTTTCTCTGAAAATTCTTGAAGTCCACTGCAATTTACTGAGAGCTGCCTTAAAACCTTTAGGAACAAAATTAATACAAACAAACACAAAGAGACTGAGAACTTAATATGAGCCAAGTACTCAAAGGACAGAGTGCTTTATCATCTCCCATTTTGGTTAAATTCTTTAAGGTACAAGAAACACCCAGACCAGCTCTGCTATGGTCATGAGGGCTTTGAGAGAACCAGGAATCTCACAGAAATCCAAGAATAGGAATCTCAGCATAACTGGTCCTCATGGAAACCAAAACTGAATCTAAGGTACACAGACAGCAGGAATTTCGTGAATCTTTCCACAGGTAACCTGTCTTTCTCCTCACATCTACTCATTTGCTTTCAATTGCAAAAGCCAGAAAACCTAATTCAAAGTGCCTTAAACAATAAGAAAATTTATCATCTCCTAGAACTGGAAATCCAGATGTGGTGTGGGTTTTGCGGTCATGTGCTCCCGTCAACCAGCCGTGTTATCTGTGAGCCAGGCTTTCCTCCTCTCCATTCTGCCATCCAGAAGGTTAACTTCACACAAGGGCTGATTCTGAGTATGGCTGTAGGGTGTTGGATAGAAATGTGGTTTATGTATTTCCTCACTGACATTCTGGAAAGAGAAATATTTCCCAGAAATCATTACTTCATTGTACCACTGACCTGAAATTAAAGACACATTACATCCCCAAACTGACCTCTTAAGCAGACCAGTTCTGCATCCTGTTCTAGTCACTACGAAGGACTACAGGACTATCATGACTGTTTAGCTCAATCAGGGCACATCATTAAAGTGAAATCAGATGTGTGGCAGGTGGGCAAAATGGAAGGGGGATGTAAAAAAGAAAAAGAAAGAATAATTCCTAAGTTTTTGGCTAAAATAAATGGGTAGATAGGAAAATATTGAAGGAAAAATAGGTTGGAGGTGAGGGTAAGAATCAGTGTTTTTTTGGACATGCTAGTTTAAAATGCCTATTAGATATCCAAATGAAGATGCCATGTAAATCTTGGGATACATAACTGTGTAGCTCAAGAAAGGGGCCAGGCCAGAGTTATAACTCTGAAAGGAATGAATATATAAGCTAGAATTTCAAACTATGGGAATGGACAAAATCAACTAGAGACAGAGCCAGGCATGGTGGCTGGCACCTGTAATCCTAGCACTCCGGGAGACCAAGGCGGGTGAATTGACTGAGCTCATAAATTTGAGACCAACCTAAGCCAGAGCGAGACCTCATCTCTAAAAACAATAGCCAGGCATTGTGGCGAGCACCTGTAGTCCCAGCGACTTGGGATACTGAGGCTTAAGCCCAAGAGCTTGAGGTTGCTGTGAGCTGTGATGACATGGCACTCTACCAAGGGCAACAAAGTGAGACTCTGTCTCAAAAAAAAGAAAGAAAGAAAGAAAAGAAAAGAAAAGAAAAGAAAGAGAAATCAACTAAAGAAAGGCTATATGGAGAAAAAGAGGCACAGCTCCAAGAGTAAGTGCTAGAGCACTCCAACAGCAGAGAAGGAGAAGCCAGC
The DNA here is from genome assembly GCA_963575145.1 of Galago senegalensis. NCBI lineage: Eukaryota > Metazoa > Chordata > Mammalia > Primates > Galagidae > Galago > Galago senegalensis. Next base: position 4,817 of record CAUYTI010156367.1, read on the forward strand.
AAAGAGGACCATGAAGCAACAATCAGTAAGGCAGGAAGAAAACCAGAACCACATACTGTCCTGGAAACCAGAACCAAGTGCTTCTTGATATAGAGAAATCAACTATGCCCGACACTGAGAGGTCAGGAAGGCCAGAAGAGGTGAACACGGTGCTGGCAGCACAAAGTCACTGGTTGATCTAGACAACTGCAGTTTCAGAGAAGTGGTGAGGATAGAAACTTCTCTGGAGTGTATTGATGAAAAATGGGCCACAGGGAAGTGAAATCATTTAATTTAGACAACTCTTCTGAGGAGTTCTGCTGTGAACGGTAGCAAGAAAAATGGGTAGTAACTAAAGGGAAGTAGGGACCAAAGCAGGATTTTTTAAAGCACATCTATGTGTTGACAGGAATAGCCTATCAAGAGAAAGATGATACAGCAGAGAGAGAATAATTGTAGGAACAAACACTAAAGTCTTTTGAGAAGTCAAAAGGAGATGGGATTCAAAGGTAGAGAAGATGAAGATGGTCTTTTAGAGAAGTGGGGATATTTCATTCACTGCAGCAAGAGGGAAGGCAGAGAACAAGCACAGATCCAAGTCGCATGGTTGACACGGAAAAGGAAAAATAAGGGACTTCCCACCTGATTGTTTCAATATATACTATGAAGGAGGTGGCAAGATGACCAGCTGAGAAATCAGAGAAGGGGTTTTGAAGAGGGAGGGAAATGTGTAAAACAGCAATTTAAGGGACTAGGGAAGCAAACGGATAAAGGAAGAATGTCAGGATTGCTCAGCAGTCTTGAGTGCACATTTTAGTCTGGGATCATGAATTTAAGGACAGACAGGTTTTTCTGCACTTATTTTCAGCTGTTCAGACATACAGACATAAGACATGTAAAGAGTTGAGATTTTTCTTTTTTTTTTTTGAGACAGAATCTCACTTTATTGCCCTTGGTAGAGTGCTGTGGCGTCACAGCTCACAGCAACCTCCAACTCCTGGGCTCAGGTGATTCTCTTGCCTCAGCCTCTTGAGTAGCTGGGAATAGAGGTGCCCGCCACAACACTCAATTATTTTTTGTTGCAATTTGGCCAGGGCCGGGTTTGAACCCGCCACCCTAGGTATATGGGGCCAGTGCCCTACCCACTGAGCCACAGGAGCTGCCCAGAGTTGAGATTTTTCTAAATTACCATGGAGGAGGCAGAGCAACAAGGAGGTTAAAGGTAATTGTAAGAGAGCAATTATACTGTCAGACCATGCAACCTAGGCTGAATAAGGAAAGAAGAGGACGTGAGAGGGGGTGACAGCTAGTGAAGATGCTAATGTCCCAGTGATGGCTAGCCGTCTACCAAATCCCATTTTCCCTTCTTCTGAATATAAGCGTACCTGGCACACAGCTGACCAGGCAAACTTCATTTCCCAGGTTCCCTTGCTTTTTGTGTGGCCATATGATGAGGACCTCCCAACAGAATGTGAGTGGAAGTGATGCCTGCTACTAGCAGACAGGAGCTCTGCAACCAGGCAGAGCCTCCTCCACACTCTTTCACCCTCCCCTCAGCTCAATCCAGGACAATGCCACAGGGTACAACCAAGAAACAAGATGGTGGTCTTTGAATGGTGTGAGTGGCAGAATCAATCACTAACTCTGAATGTCTGTCTTGTGCTGTGACCTGAGGGGAGCGGGGCTTAAGCCATTGTATTCGGGGTGTTTTGGTTATAGCAGTTTAACTTTATCCTAACTAATCCAGGCTGGGTCAGGGCCTAGAGACTTCAGGGAGTCTAAGATCCTGTGTGGTGGGGGTAGTAAGGAGGGTAAGGTGAAAACCTGCAAGAAAGTGGTCAGAGGGGGTATACGAAATTGAGACTTCAGAGGTGGGCAGTTAGTGGTGATGAAAAGATCTAGGATAGGGCCAAAGGAATGCGTGACTAAAGTGTAGGGAAATGCAAATTAAGTCTCAGAAAGGCTAGAAGCCTTGCCCATAAGCAAAGCACACAGGAAATGAGTGGAAGGGACAGGATTCATAAAGAAGCCTGAGTGACTTCACACTCCACATGCTCTTTCTCCTCTGTCAAGCAATCTAATTCAAAGAAAATAACTGCAGGTAAAATGTTTCTACAAGGAAAGATTAGTTTACCCCACAAACAAAACTTCTCCTGGGCCAATGAGTAGTACATTACAAGAACACAATTACAGACAGTCTCCAACTTAAAGACAGTTCAACTTACAATTTTTTTCACTTTATGACAGTGCAAAAGTGATCTGCATTCAGTACATTCCTTATGACGGGGTTGTACCTGGATAAACCCATAATCAGATATTTTCAATTTATGATGGATTCAGATAGGACATAACCCCATCGTAAGTCAAGAAGCATCTGTATTGCTAATACATGATTAAAATCATCAAACTTTGGGATTCTATATTCGTCATGATCTACAAAGTATTAGATCATTAAATATGAAATGAACAATTACTTACTTCAAGAGGCCCACTGACCGCATTCAAGCCCTCCCATTCTCCTTTGGATGATCATCATTGACCCATCCAGCCTCCCTCCTTCAAGTCTCAATCCCCTTCCATCTCAAGTCATCTTCCAGATAGCTGAAAGTTACCTTTGGAAAATATTACACCTTCTACTGCACAAAACCCTAGCACCGTACACAAGACCTCTTTTCCTGATATCCCCTCAGTCTGTTTGGCCTCCCCCACCCAAGCTCTTGCTATAGCTATATTAGCTTATTTACCATTCTACAACCTTGACAGACCCCTTCAAGTTTCTGTGCCTTTGCACGTGCTGGGAATCTCCCTGAAATGTCTTCAACCCTAAGTTACACAATATACTCCTATTTATCCAATGCCAGCATTCCTTCCTTTCCCACTACACCCATCCTTCTCCATCTCTTCATCTTCCTCCACTGTTCCCAGAGACACACTACTAGAGCTTTTACCACACTGAATTATAATGATCTCTTTGTTTCCTTCTCTCCTCACTCTTAGCATCTTGACATGGTATCTACCCTGACTCATAGCAGGTGGTCAAAACGTGGGTTGAATGCTGAATAAGACTAAATTTAGCTGGTCACTTTGAAGATGCTGAAATTAGCTGAACAGTTTTGGGGAAGGCTCAGCATCTCACTTCACATTCCTTATATTCCCTAGCAAGTCAGTCTGGATGGCAGAGGGAACACAGGAACCAGCTGTCTGCATCCTTGGCTCCTTTTACAGCCTACTCTGGAACTCAACATTTCAATAAAGCTACCTTCAAAGAGATGTTACTGAACAAGCCTACTATACTATATTTCTGGCAGATACCTTATACAGATGAAATATAAACAGTATGGCAAAACTTGAGAATGTGACAGAAGGATGTAGCTGAGCTAGCAGGTGTTGTTGGGATGGTTTTGATGACTTGGCCATCCAGGACCAGCCAGTCTCTGTAGGGACACCTGCGGCTTGCTAGCTCCCACTACCTAAATTACAGTACGTGCTACACAGTGTTTGTTTCTGCTATGGCCAATGGGAACTGCTCACTCTCCACCTGCACGACACAGATGGAACAGATGAGAGCATGCTTCCACACGAGGATGTGCAATTATGCCCAGTTCCTCCAGCTGTGACAATTACCAGGCAAAAACCCAAGGGAAGAAATCAATCCTGGCAGATAACTGTCTTCCCTGCTGGCTCTCACCACTTAGTTCTCCCAAGAGCAGCCGCCATATCCATGGCATCTCATCTCTTTCACAGTCCTTTCTTGAGCCCAAGTACTTGAAGAGCACTGGGTGTGATACAAACATAAGGCAGTCATCAAACAGGATACATTTAAGTAAGAAAATACCAAGGCTTTATTTTTTTTTTCTTACAAAGACAGCCCTGCTTATTGGCTAAGTGGAAAGGATATATATTGTTCTCATGAGTAAACAAGATTTACCCTTCAGGCTGCAAACCATAATGCCAAAGAAGTGACATGAAGGGTGTAAAGGTGTAATGCTTTCATCTTCATAGTAATAAAATGCAAATTAAGCAAAAGTGAACCAGGCTTAATTAATGCTGGGCATTCCCATAGGGAAAAGGCAAAGGGCCTTTGAATTGATCAGTAGTAGTACTGTATATAATAAAAAAATTCTAGTAAATTGAGCTGCCCTTGCTCCCTTCTCTGGCTCTCTCTCATTTGAGGTATACCAGGTTAAAACCAACAAAGTGGCAATCAGAAGCTTTTGCTTTAGAGTCCACTGAGATAAGAAGGGGACAAGGCCATGGTGGCACATATGTGTAATCCTAGCACTCTAGGAGGCTGAGGCAGGTGGATTGCTTGAGCTCAAGAGTTCCAGACCAGCCTGAGCAAGAGCAAGACTCTAAAAATACAAACATTAGCCAGGCATCATGGAGACATGCCTGCAATCCCAGCTACTGGGAGGCTGAGGCAGAAAGATCACTTCACCCCAGGAGTTTGAGGTTGCAGCGAGCTATGATGACATCACTGCATTCTACTAGCCAGGGCAACAAAGCAAGACTCTGCCTCAAAAAGGGAGGTGGGAGTAAAATCTTGGAAGACCAGATAACCTAGGTTTGGTGAGGCACCTATGTGCAGCAGTGTCGCATATGGAAGTTGACAACATACTCAGCATTAGTCCTCTGCACAGAAATAGCAAAAGGCTCAAAAGGGTGAAAGGTGAAGGCAACAAGGCGGCGGACCGTATGGTTGATGGGGCGGCCCAGTAAGCCTGCCTGGATCTCAAACTTGAGCAGGCCAGAGTCCCGAGCATAGAACCTAAACAAAACAAGGAGAGAGAGAGAAAATATTGACTTTCACCACCAAATTGAAATCTAGACAACAGGAAAATGTTGCAATTCATTATTTCACATTATTAATGAAATCATCAGAACTAAAATCACCTTGGTCTGATCAGCTCATTTTAGAGACAGAATGATAATGAATTTTACAATGTGATACTAACCATTGGTCCACTTCTCTTTCCTGAGATGGCCCTTAATTATAGCCTTTAATTACAACACTCCACTTCCAGAATTCCTGCCTCAAGACTGTCTAGGCCAGTGCTAGAAATAATAATGTAAGCCCCAAGTGTAATTTTAAGTTTGGTTTGTTGGGGGTTTTTTTGCAATTTTTTGGCTGAGTTTGAACCCACTACCTCCAGCATATGGAGCCAGTGCCCTACTCCTTTGAGCCACAAGCACTGCCCTATAATTTTAAATTTTTAGGTAGCTGCATTAAAAAAAGTATAACAGAAACAGTAAAATGAATTTTCACATTTTATTTATTCCAATATAGCCATTGTCATTTCAACTGATGATCATCATAAAAATATTAGTGAGATAATAGATATTCGCATTTTTTGGTATAAATCTTTGAAATCCAGTGTGTATGTGACCCGTCAGCACATCTCAACTTGGGTCAGCCACATGTCCAGTGCTCATGAGCCTCATGTGGCTAGGGAGCTAATGACTACCACATAAGACAATCCAGACCTAGTTTACCTTTAAGTTTTTCATTTTTAAGAATAAATTCTTTTGGAAGGGTCTTCTTTTTCACACACAGAAATAAAATACTACATAGTTTTAAATTTTTCATCTGATACAGTGAGATTAAAGATGCTTCCATCCATCCCAGTACTTAAAATACCTTTTCCCATATGCAAAATAAATGCCCTGAGGTTTGGGAAACTAGAGATGATTATTAGGGTAGTGGCTGAATTAGGGGTAAATTCTAGAAAATAAAAAGCCCTAAATTAAAGAGCTATATAATTTCCCTTTAGCAAAGCAAAACAAGAGCAGACCTAAAAATACTCACACCCTTCGGCTCAATCCCCTTCACAAGAATATCTAACCTCAGAATTTCATCTAAAGGAAGTAACTAGTGACATGAATAAAGATGGCTGCTATGACATTCACTCTAATGTAAAAAATGCAAAAAGAGAATAAATGCTCAGTGACAGTGGAATAGCTAAATAAATTATGATACATCTACTCGATGGAATAATATGCCATCATTAAGACTATAATTGTGAGGAATATGTAACAAGATGGAAAAACATTTATAAAATAAAAGCAGTCTAGAAAATATGATACTAAGCACAATTACAACTGTGTACAACATAAACATGCATATCGACAAATGGAACAGACTAGACTGGAATATACCATAAAGGTGTTAGCATAATGGCATATTCTCCAAAAATACCTTTAAAATCCTTACCATTTCTCATTTTAAATTAAAAATATAAATAAGATCTTGGTGATTGTGAATTGAGCTGCAATAAACATTCTAGTGCAAATGTCAAAAAATATATATAAGTAAGAGTCACAAGAAAATCCCCTTTATTCAATGCAATGGCATTCTGAGTTTTGTTTTTAGATTCATCTTTTCAAATTAGAAAGGCAGAGAAGTTAGAAAGGAGAGATGTGTGCTACTTGACTCATTATCAAATGGGGCCCATCATATGTTTGTATGTGCAACAACAACACATTAGTCTTACCCACACATTCCCCAATACACACAAGAGCTTATAATTAAAATGACTTATGTGAGCCTCCAAATCTAACCCCCAGGGAATATGGGGAAATGAGAAATATGGTAAATACTACCCCAGGGATGCAATGAGCAAAATCTAGAATGTGGGGGAATTCTAGAGGACAAACAACCTGGTTTCTTCAATAATTTTACTGCAAGGAAAATAAAAGAGGGAGGTAGAACCTACAGAATAAAAAAAGACTTAAGGGAATAGTGACCAAATGCAATGCATGAACTTGTTTAGATCTGATTCAAACAAATTAACTATAAAAAGAATATTTACAAGACAATAGGGAAATGTGAAAACTTACTTGATCTTTGCTAGCATTAAAAAAATTTTTTGTTGGGTGGTGCCTGTGGCTCAGTGGGTAGGGTACCGGCCCCATATACGAGGGTGGTGGGTTCAAACCTGGCCCTGGCCAAACTGCAACAAAAAAATAGCAGGGCATTGTGGCCTGTAGTCTCAGCTTCTCGGGAAGCTGAGGCAAGAGAATCGCCTAAGCCCAGGAGTTGGAGGTTGCTGTGAGCTGTGTGATGCCACAGCACTCTACCGAGGGCAATAAAGTAAGACTCTACCTCTACAAAAAATTTAAAAAAAATTTTTTTTTGTTAATTTCTTTTGTTAATTTTCTTAAGATGGGATATTGTTCTAAAAACAATTTATCTTTTAGAAATTCATAGAGAAATACTTGTGGGTAAAATGCTAGGATAACTGGGATCTCCTTCAAAATAATTCAGCCAGTGGTAGGAAAAGGATGGTGGAAATAGATGATATAAGACTGGCCATGAGCTGGTAACTGCTAAAGTGGGTAACATGTACACAGATATTCATTATACTGTTCTATTTTTTGTGTATATTTTAATTTTTTGGTCCATGTGTAACGCCTGTAATCCTAGCAATTTGGGAGGCTGAGGCAGGGGGGATCACTTGAGCCCAGGAGTTGGAGGCTACACAAAGATGATCACCACACTCCAGTGTGGGCAACAGAGTGAGATCTTGACTCAAAAAACAAAACAACTTTCCATAATAAAAAAAGAATTTTAATTGGTTTTCAAACGTGATTGCAATTTCCCAAAGGAAATTTAACAAATGTTGATTATACAGAATAGGTAACACAGGCCCACTTAACATTCTATGAAGCTCGAAGAAATATATCTATGATACAGAAATATATCTATTATACAGATCTAGCTACCACTGCTTCTATGTGAAAAAGATCTTCCAAGCTCCAGCTTAGAGCTCCAGGAGCACACATCCCTAAAGTCAACCCCACTAGTGACATCAGTGTCAGTTCCTCTCCCTGGTATCTACCGCAGCACACAGAGCAGCACAGGCTCCACATGTGGAGACACAATGGGTCTGTGAAATGGACTTCTGGGGTGGGGGTTGCGCATAGAAGGTTAGTTTCGGGGTTCCAACAATAACATAGTAGCCCATATTCCAAAATTCCTTGAAGTGAGGGAGCAGGGATTTCTGCTAAATCTGCCTATTCCCTAAACTGTCTCTGCTATCTTTTCTAGTGGGTAACATAGGGGATAAAACAATTTCTATTTGGGTGGCGCCTGTGGCTCAAAGGAGTAGGGCGCCAGCTCCATATGCTGGAGGTGGTGGGTTCAAACCCAGCCCTGGCCAAAAAAAAAAAAAATTCAATTTCTATTTGTGTGTGTGTGTGTGTGCACGCGCGGGCACATACACCCCATGCTCCCACTTAAGAATTGCGGTCTCACTCTGTCACCCAGACTGCAGTGCACTAGTACATTTCCAGCTCACTGCAGCCTCAAACTCCTGGGCTCAAGCCATCCTCTCACCTCGGCCTCCCAAGTAGCCAGGATTACAGACTTCTGCTACCACAGCAGGCTTAATCTGTATTAGATATTCATAATAAATAAATCTTCAACTACCAAAACTATTATAGAATGGTATTAGATTATTAAATGGAAAAGTACAGTTCCCTCCCCTGGATACCCTTAAAAGGGAATAACACTGGGCAGTGCCTATGGCTCAGTGGGTAGGGCACCAGCCCCATATACTGAGGGTGGTGTGTTCAAAGCCCACCCCGGCCAAACTGCAACAAAAAATAGCCAGGCATTGTGGCGGGTGCCTGTGGTCTCAGCTACTTGGGAGGCTGAGGCAAGAGAATCGCCTAAGCCCAGGAGCTGGAGGTTGCTGTGAGCAGTGTGATGCCACAGCACTCTACTAGCAGTGATAAAATGAGACTCTGTCTCTACCAAAATAAAAGGGGGGGGGGGACAACACTTATGTGAATTAAATGTTCTAGGGAGAAACAAAGGTCAAGATCAGTTAATTTATGAGACTAGCACCTAAATGATCAAAGCACTCATCATGCTACAGAAATAGCCTGTCCTTCCAGTCTAGCCCATGAGTATGGATAAAAACAGTTACAATGGAAGGATGTCTGGGAAGAAGAGGGAAAGGAGGCCGTGTTTAGCCCTTGGGCAGTTTGTACCTGTAGTGGTGACACTGTACCTGATAGGGTGATCTCCACAAGTCTTGGGCCGCTCCATGACAGACACCCACTTGTCGTCATAGCTGAAGAGAGACAAATCCAGGTAGGGGCTACCGCTGTAAGACTGAGCACTGATGGGGAGCTGACCCAGAAGCCTTCGTACTGCCTCTGTGTGCCCTCCATACTTGGCATTTATAATAGTGTCTTTGAACCTAAAACAAAGGACCAGTGACGAAGGCTTTGTTAGTGGGTACACAAAGCTTTCTTGGATTTTAAGTTGACTAACGTATGTCTAAAAACAATTCAATCTCTAAATAAAAGTTAAAATATAGATACTGAATAAAGATAGAACTCTTTATCAGCACATGACTAGTCTAACTAGAAATATTCTTAAAAAGCAAAAAAAAAAAAAAAGCAGAATTAGAAATAGAGAATACTGGCTCGGCGCCTATAGCTCAACCGGCTAAGGCGCCAGCCACGTACACCTAAGGTGGGGGGTTCGAATCCCCAGCCCGGACCGGCCAAACAACAATGACGGCTGCAACAGAAAAATAGCCGGGCGTTGTGGCAGGCGCCTGTGGTCCCAGCTACTTGGGAGGCGGAGGCAAGAGACTCGCTTGAGCCCAGGAGTTGGAGGTTGCTGTGAGCTGTAATGCCACGGCACTCTGTACAGCTTGAGGCTCTGTCT
>CAUYTI010156369.1:0-57932 GCA_963575145.1 Galago senegalensis
TTGAGACAGAGCCTCAAGCTATCCCCCTGGGTAGAGTGCTATGGCATCACAGCTCACAGCAACCTCCAACTCCTGGGCTCAAGCGAGTCTCCTGCCTCAGCCTCCCAAGTAGCTGGGACTACAGGCACCCACCACAACGCCTGGCCATTTTTTTTTTTTTTGCAGCCATTATTGTTGTTTGGCAGGCTGGGCTGGATTCGAACCCAGCACCTTAGGTGTATGTGGCTGGTGCCTTAGCCACTTGAGCCACAGGCGCCGAGCCTCAGTCCCCAATTTTTATTAGTACACCTAAATATATTTAGTTTTCTATATTATATAAAAACAAGATGTCAAGGTATACAATCTCAAACTTACATTTAATGATTAATGCTTTACTATTTTAATCTTACAAATGATTCAGATACTTTATGATTATCTTTTTTTTTTTTTTTGCAGTTTTTGGACAGGGCTGGGTTTGAACCCGCCTCCTCCAGCATATGGAGCCAGTACCCTACTCCTTTGAACCCCAGGCGCTGCCCTATGATTATCTTTTCAACTTAACATAATATGACTTTAAGATTTTAAATTACTAAAAAGAGAGCTCAGTGGGTAGGATGCTGACCCCAAACAACAAGGCTGACGGGTTCGAATCCGGCTTGGGCCTGCTAAAACCACAAAGCCAACTGCAAAAAAAAAAAAAAAACAACCCTATATATATATATAGGGGTTGTGATGGGCCCCTGTAGTCTCACCTACTTAGGAGGCTGAGGAAAGAGAATTGCTTGAGCCCAAGAGTTTGAGGTTGCTGTGAGCTATGACGCCATTGGACTCTACCAAGGGTGACAGCTTGAGACACTGTCTCCAAAACGCAAAAAAGAAAGAAGAAAAGAAATTACTAAAAAGAGGCTTAAAACCACAACATAGGTACAACCTCTAATGTTGTTCCAGGTCCTCCTAAGTCTCATATGGCCATTACAGATGGCTGTCTACAAAGGACAGGGCCTGTTTATCTGTGTCTTTAATCCATTTACCAGGTGCAGAGTTCAAGACAGAAAATAGGATGACTGGAAAATCAAATTCCTCCCACATTATCCAGGGGGCAAAACTGGGGCAAGGGAGAAGGGGCTATGTGGTCTAGCTTGTATCTCATAGCTGTTGGTCTAGGCACTGATCAAGGTCAGGCCTCATCCATGGCCATCTGTCTAGACCCAAAAATTCAGTGGCTCATAAGTTCACAGTCAAATCCAGAAAATTTATTTATTATTTATTTTATTTTAAGACAGCGTCTCACTATGTTGCCCTTGGTAGAGTGTCATGGCATCATAGCACACAGCAACCTCACACTCTTGGGCTCAAGTGATCCTCTTGCCTCAGCCTCCCAAGTAGCTGGGACTATAGGTGCCCACCACAATGCCCAGCTATTTTTTTAGAGATGGCTCTCACTTTTGCTCAGGCTGGTCTTGAACTCCTGAGCTCAAGCAATCCACCCACCTCAGCCTCCTGGAGTACTAGGATTACAGGCATGAAACACCTTGCCCCACAGCAAAATTTAGAAATATAACAGAAGCAACGGTCTTATGACCTTAAGACAACTGGATTTTAATAACAGTGTTAAGACTGGTTTAGAAGATTACCAAAGTCACATGAACAAAAGGCATCCAAGTTTTTACTATTTTCATGATAAAATATCTAAGTGCTTACTTTTTTTAAAAAGCCAAATAATTAGAATTCTTTTGCATATTTTGGTAGCAAAATATGACATACATGTGATGTGTAGAGATGCCCAAACATACAGACAGAAACAGAATTTATATTTGCTGACTTTTAATTTATTTATTTGAGACACAGTCTCATTTTGTTGACCTTGGTAGAGTGCTGTGGCGTCACAGCTCACGGCAACCTCAAACTCTCAGGCTTAAACGATTCTCTTGCCTTAGCTTCCCAAGTAAGCTGGGACTACAGGCGCCTGCCACCACACCCAGCTACTTTTAGAGACAGAGTCTCATTCTTACTCAGGCTGGTCTTGAACTCCTGAGCTCAAACAATCCACCTGCCTTGGCCTCCCAAAGTGCTAGGCTTATAGGTATGAGCCATCACGCCCAGCCCTTATTTGCTGGCTTTTAAATATATATATTTTCAGAATACCATTCTTTTAATTACCTAGCCTATTGCCCTAAGCAATTGTTAGTTAGGCAATAATTTGCCTTCTGAAAAGATGACTCCTAGGTGTAACAAGGCAAAGGATTTATATTTTAAAAGTACAGAACTGGGCCTGGTGTGGTGGCTCATGCCTATAATCCTTGCACTCTGGGAGGCCAAGACAGGTGGATTGCTTGAGTTCAGGAGTTCTAGACCAGCCTGAGCAAAAAGCAAGATCCAGTCTCTACGAAAAATAGAAAAACTGAAGCACCAGAATCGCTTGAGCCCAAAAGTTGGAGATTGCTGTGAGCTATGACGCCACAGGACTCTATACAGAGTGACAACTTTAGACTCTGTCTCAAAAAAAAAAAAGTACACAACTAAGACTTGAGGCTTAAATATTATACCATCATACCAAAGGGAAAAAGTTTTATGTAAAGCTCTAGTTAAGATGAAGTGGCAAAATAAATAAATAAATTAATTAATTAAAAGACGAAGTGGCCAGGAAAGGGAACCTAAACAAAGGTGAGAATTGTCGTGGATTTAGAACTGTAACAAGAGTGTCTAGTGACTCAGTCCCTTTTCTCAGACACTCTTATAAACAAAAATTTCCTTTATAGACATAAATTCATTTATGAATGAATTTTAAGATATCCAATTAAGGCTCGGCGCCTGTGGCTCAAGCGGCTAAGGCGCCAGCCACATACACCTAAGGTGGCGGGTTCCAATCCCCAGCCTGGGCCTGCCAAACAACAATAATGGCTGCGACTAAAAAATGGCCAGGCATTGTGGTGGGTGCCTGTAGTCCCAGCTACTTGGGAGGCTGAGGCAGGAGACTCGCTTGAGCCCAGGAGTTGGAGGTTGCTGTGAGTTGTGATGCCATGGCACTCTACCCAGGGGGATAGCTTGAGGCTCCGTCTCAAAAAAAAAAAAAAAAGATATCCAATTAAGGACCAAGAATAGCGGCTCATGCCTGCAATTATAGCACTTTGGGAGGCTGAGGCAGGAGGATTGCTAAACCATTTATTAATCAGATCTAATCTGATTCCAGACTTAGTGAAGTTTTTCTTCAACTTTCAAACCAGCTAAGATCAGAAATTTTTTTAAGCAAACTTGGAGAACCTAAACAGGAATTTTTCACAATCTGAGAGATGACTTAGCCATAAGCCCCAGTAATTGGGCACAACCTGGCAGGTACCTCGCTTGTCCATAGAGTGTTTGTGGGGTCTCTTCAAGAGTATCCATCTTTGACAAATTAAATTTAACAGGGTTTAATGGAGCAAAATCAATCTGTGGATCGGGCATCTGAAATAGAACAAGTTCACAGAGACTACAGCGTTGCCACATGGTTAAAGACAATTCATAGACTGTATAGTTCAGATTCAGGTGAGAGGGGTGAGAGCAAACAGAGTAGACCCTAGCTGGGACAGACAGCTGACATTTCCCCTTTCAGACATTTTAACCAAAGTACTCTTTTTTTTTTTGAGACAGAGTTTCACTTTTGTTGCCCTTGGTAGAGTGCCGTGGTGTCATAGCTCACAGCAACCTCAAACTCTTGAGCTCAAGGGATCCTCTTGCCTCAGCCTCCCCAACAGCTGGGATTACAAGGTGCCCACCACAATGCCCAGCTATTTTTTTTAGAGACAGGTCTCAGTCTGCCTCAAGCTGGTCTTGAACTCATGAGCTCAGGCAATCCGCCCACCTCAGTCTCCCAGAACATTAGGATTACAGATGCTTACATAAATATATTTAAAAGCCCATGACGTATAGGAAATCAAAAGCTGTGTGCTGAAGTAAAGAGAATCAACAAAACCACCTTAGGTTACTCAAATACTTCACCAGAACAAGCTCATTCCCTGGCTGATTAACTGTAGGACACTGAGAGGAAAGAACAGAGCTTTAACCATTAGCCTAGGAGGCAAACTGGCCTCTGCCATTATTCCTACCATGGTAGTGTTCAAAGGATTTTGTTTTGAAACAGAGTCTCTTTCTGTCTCCCTGGTGGAGTACCATGGAGTCCTCATAGCTCACAACAACCTCAAACTCTTGGACTCAAGTGATCCTCCTGCCTCAGCCTCCTGAGTAACTGGGACTATAGGTGCTCACCACCACAACAGCTAATTTTTCTATTTTTAGTACAGATGGGTTCTCACTCTTGCTCAAGCTGGTCACAAGCTCTCGAGTTCAAGCAATCCACCTGCCTCAGACTCCCAAAGTGCTAAGGAGCCACCATCCCTGGCTTGTTCAAAGGATTCTTATCTCTGAATCAGAGAACAGAACCAAATATCTGTTCTTCAATTTTGCTAAGAGAATTTTTAAGGCTAGCCATGTAATTGTTACATATTCTTTTTGGTTCTGATCTTTTGATAAATACAAATAAGCAAATGTACAATAGGCACAAACACAGCCCGACAAAATTAATCAAGGAGCCTCCGGCAGCACCCGTAGCTCAGTGGGTAGGGTGCCAACCACATACACCAAGGCTGGTGGGTTCAAACCCAGCCCAGGCCAGCTAAAACAACAATGACAACTGCAACAACAATAAATAAAATAGCCAGACATTGTGGCAGGCACCTGTAGTCCCAGCTACTTAGGAAGCTGAGGCAATAGAATCGCTTAAGCCCAAGAGTTTGAGGTTGCTGTGAGCTGTGATGCCACAGCACTCTAGCCAGGACAATATATGAAACTTTGTCTCAAAATAACAATAATAATAATAATAATAATAATCAAAGAGCTTCCCTCCTGCTGAGTGCCTTAGATAACCTTCCCAAAGTGAGTCTCAGCAAAATCTCAGAACAAGTGCACCCAATGTTGTTATACAAAGTTCTATGACCTCAGTAGAGAAACCCTTTACTATCCCAAAGTTATAGCCCTGAGGGGAAGGCATAGGGACATGAAAAGGGAGGAATGATCGAAGTAGCCTGGATCATACAAACACAGAGACGCAGACAGCCTTTCAAGGGGAGTCAACCCAAAATTTCAAATCAAAACACCCCCCCACTCTGCATCTAATGGGGGAAAATTCCCCTGAAACAAGACCCTTCCTATGATATAGGAAAAGCCAACCAAAACTCACCAATCAATCCGGAGGAAGAATATGGGGTGCCAAAGATGTCTTCCAGTACCAGAAACTGCTTCTCTACCGGCAACAGGTCCAAACACCAAGGGTCAACAGTGTTCCACCAGTAGGGATGGCTTCAGAGATCACCCTCAGTCCAAAACAACTGAGCAACCACTAGGGCACACCTGGATCTGTCCTGCCAGTAAGAGCCCTTCAAGCCACAAGAAGGTGCCCTTCCAGGTGATCCCAGATGAGCCCAGCCAGGTCCATCTGCCCACTGCCCAAGTGAAAGCCAAGATCCACAGACAGCAGGTTTACAGCAGAGAAAGAGTTTATTCTACGTAGCGCTAAGCAGGGAGATGGGAGAAATTTCTCAAATTCACCTCTCTGAGAATTGGGAAGACAGGGTTTTTAAGGATAGTTTGACAGCCAGGGGGATTAGGTACCTAGGTTTGCTAATTGGCTAAGTTTGGGGCAAAATCATAGGTGTCTATAAATCATCGTCTTGTTCTGCTTCAACTCCTGGGGACATGATTCCAGCTGAGTTGGTTTCTTAGTGTGTGCCTGGTCTGGGTGGGTTAGTCAATCCACTGGAATGCAGGACCTGGAAGACATCTTAGAAATTACCTTTAGGGTTCCAAAAGGTGATCTTATCTACAGAGAAAAGTAAAGGAACTTTACGACTACCAGCTATATGGAAAAAGTTAGAAATCTTTATAATCTTCCAGCTGCTTCCACTAGCTAGAAGCATGTAGGGGACAATGACTAACTATTATAAAGTAAACAAGGAGACAGCAGTTGATGATTAACATTATTTTAGTCAAGCCGATTTCTTTACAGAGTTTTGGGGGCCTTACACTAGTTCTCATGTTGTATCCCTTCAACAGTTTGTAAGGGTAGTCTCATGAACTCCAGTGGATTCCATCTTTGGGTCACCCCAACTGAAGATTTATTTCCAGAGAGCATATGACTGGCTAGCTGGAGTAATACACCTCCGGCCTGCCTGTTACTGTCAACTGAGGAGCGGGAAAGCAAAACGTGAGCAATGTGAGCAGAAATGCAAGTAGAGACCCCCCCACAGTATCACTACCCTGTTACAGATGAGAAAATGGATGCTCAGAGAACCTCAGTAACGTGTCCATGGTAATAAAGTGAATGAAGGACAAAGCTGAGACACGATTAGATCCCAGAGCTAGAGATACTCATTGATGCACACTGTGACCACCTTCCCAACTCCTAACCTGGGAGCACTTCCCTCAGCACCCCTGAGAAGAGGCAGTTGGAAACTAGGACCTCTGTCTCCATGCCAAGGCCTACCGCTCATATCACCCCTAGCCTGGCTTCATCAATGCGGGCAAATTTCATAGATTCCCGCTTTTGTCAAGGTTTGCTATGAGGATTAAACAAGATAATGTCTTCTCAGTGTCCCTTAAATTACCCTAGTAGATGGTAAGCTGCTTGAGGGCAGGAAAAGTGTCTTACTCAGCTTTGAAACATCAATGCCTGACTCATAGTAGATGTTCAAAAAGTTATTGAGTAATAATTTGTTCATTCTTTCAGCAAGTGTTTCCTGTGAGGGATTTACAGACTAGGACCATCCTGGATACTTAGGGTATAAGCCATCGTTCAAGGAGCTTAAAGTCCATCTAACAATAGGAATATTAATGAAGAGAAAGAGGCCAGTGGTTTGGAGCACCAAGAGGCTGCTTCTAGGCCAGGTGCAGTGGCTTACACCTGTAATCCTAGCCCACTGGGAGGCCAAGACAGGTGGATTGCCTGAGCTCTCAAGTTTGAGACCAGCCTGAGCCAGAGCAACACCTTGTCTCTAAAAACAGTCGGGCACTGTGGCAGGCTCCTCTAGTCCCAGCCACTTGGGAGGTTGAGGCAAGAGAATCACTTGAGCCTTAGAGTTTGAGGTTGCTTTGGGCTATGACACCACGGCACTCTCCCGAAGGCAACAAAGTAAGACTCTGTCTCAAAAAAGAAAGAAAGAGGCTGCTTTTTTTTTTTTTGAGACAGAGCCTCAAGCTGTTGCCCTGGGTAACCCCTGGGCTCAAGCAATTCTCCTGCCTCCACCTCCCAAGTAGCTGGGACTACAGGTGCCCACCACAACACCCAGCTATTTTTTGGTTGCAGCTGTCATTGTTTGGCAGGCCCGGGCTGGATTCAAACCCACCAGCTTAGGTGTATGTGGCTGGCGCCTTACCCGCTTGAGCCATAGACATGGAGCCAAGAAGCTGCTTCTTGAAGGAGATGAGAAGACACTCAGAAAGGCAGGAAGCCCTGAGGCAAGGGCCCTTCACACAGGCAGAGGCCTCATCTAATGCTCTTGCTTTTGACTCCTGGTAAAGGACACAGGAAAAGTAAATTCCTGGAGGCAGGAAAGGGTGAGTTTTCTTGGAAAAGTGGTCCTGGAGAAAGGGATTCTTAGGGAGAAAGAGTGGTCTGGAGAAAGGGATTCTTAAGACTGAAAGTCTTAAGGCCAGTCCCTTCCAGAACAGAGAGGCCTACCACCCTCAGAATCCTGCAGGGCTAGCGTTCCCTTCTCCTTCCCCTCTGCCAAGCCGTGTCTGAGGCCCAGAGCTCTATGAACTAAGTCACCCTACTTGGCTCTCAACAATAATCATGATGTTACCAGAGGACTCATAAGGCCCTTTCTCATTTAATCGTCACAGATCTCTGATACAGCTATGATTACTTTTTATCCCTGTTTTTCTACTAAGGAGAGATGGAAAATGAGAGAAATTAAAGTGTTTGCCACTAACTGGCAGAGCCAGGACTCATATTCAGGTCTTCCGGCAGCTTCTACCAGCTTTGCACCTCGTTCCAGTTCCTTTACCGTAACATATTCTGCAGCACATGTTCTGTAGAACCACGTCCATGGGACTTTAATTGACTCCAATGTTGACTTTTTAGCTTCGGATAGCCAAAGATAAAACCCGAGATCATACTCTTCACTATCTACTGCTAGAGATTTGATGGGAACCAACAAGATGGTAGAAAAGAAAACTCTGTTATTGACGGCGCCCATAGCTCAGTGGGTAGGCCGCCAGCCACATACCTCGAGGCTGGTTCGAACCCAGCCCGGGCCAGCTAAAGCAACAATGCCAACTGCAAAAAAAAAAAAATGGCCAGGCATTGTGGCAGGCGCTTGTAGTTCCAGTTACTTGGGAGGCTGAGGCAAGAGAATCACTTAAGCCCAAGAGTTTGAGATTGCTGTGAGCTGGGACGCCACAGCGCTCTACCCAGGATGACAGCTTGAGACTCTGTCCCCCCCCCAAAAAAAAAAGAAAGAAAAAGAAAACTCTGTTACTTTACTTTAGCTCATGTAAAGTCAAAGAGTTATTCATATACTAATAGCACTGCCCAGTCCAATACTCTCTGTGAGAAATGATGTCAAAGTGGCATTTCAATAAACTCACTCTGCATCAGCACTAAGAGAAGGGTTAAGGAAGAAAAGCAAACGTAATCAGAAAGCTAGAGCAGCTTCTGCCTAAAGGGTAGGCAAAAGTGAGCAAGATTCTCTGATTTCAATCAAAGAGGTAAAGGCCAAGGAAATGGAAGCATTCGAGAAGCATCAGTGAAGCACAGTAGAAGATACGACCCTTCATCTCCAAGCAACCCACAAGTATGGGGAAAGGGTGAATGTGTGCAGCGGAAACAATGGCATCTTGTCGGCTGCTTTAAAATTCACTAACCACGTGATCTCATTGAACCCTGATTAATAATCCCATGAAAGGTCATTATTTTTAGGCTTTTACAGATGGGGAGACACACTTGGACAGGTAACTTATTTAAAGTATGTGTCCAGGCTCGGCGCCTATAGCTCGACCGGCTAAGGCGCCAGCCACATACACCTAAGGTGGCGGGTTCGAATCCCCAGCCCGGACTCGCCAAACAACAATGACGGCTGCAACCAAAAAAGCCGGGCATTGTGGCGGGCGCCTGTGGTCCCAGCTACTTGGGAAGCGGAGGCAGGAGACTTGCTTGAGCCCAGGAGTTGGAGGTTGCTGTGAGTGTGATGCCATGGCACTCTACCCAGGGGGATAGCTTGAGGCTCTGTCTCAAAAAAAAAAAAAAGTATATGTCTGATAAGTAGAGTAGCCAGATTTTGAGAACTGAGAGCCTATATAATATTATTCCAGCATGCCACATAGGAAATATTTCTTTTTCTTTTTCTTTTTTTTTTTTTTTGAGACAGAGCCTCAAGCTGTCCCCCTGGGTAGAGTGCAATGGCATCACAGCTCACAGCAACCTCCAACTCCTGGGCTCAAGCAAGTCTCCTGCCTTCGCCTCCCATGTAGCTGGGACCACAGGCGACCGCCACAATGCCCAGCTATTTTTTGATTGCAGCTGTCATTGTTGTTTGGCAGGCTGGGGCTGGATTCGAACCCGCTACCTTAGGTATATGTGGCTGGCGCCTTAGCCACTTGAGCCACGGGTGCTGAGCCGACAGGAAATATTTCTAAACGCCATGAAAGAAAACATTACTCACCCATTAATATGAAGTTCAGAAGGTACCCCAGAAACTTGAAGGAGAAAGTTTTCAGACAAGTAAGAAAAATGACTATTTTTCTTGAAGAGATTGAAACATGGATTTTAGAAATGTTTTACCTTCATAGTTAAGAACCACATGGACTACTGAGGGGAAAAATTAAAAGGATACACAGGGTATGTTTTTAATCTTAAAAAATTATATGAAGTGACATGAAGGTCACTTCTGTGCCTTCTCATTCAGTCAGCCTAGCTTGGCCATTATGGAACCAACTGTAACTGATTAATTACTACTGTCTGGGTATAGCCCTAGGTCTGGGGAAAGAGCCACACAAGGCCTTCACGTGCAAGAGCTCAGTCTGCACGAAGATTGTAAGGCAAATAATTATAATCATATATGGAAAATGCAGAGAAATGTAAAAAGTCTGTGGCAGCTTATTCAGGCTGCTGCAACAAAATGCCACAGACTAGTCAGCTTCAAAACAATAGAAATTTATCTCTTGCAGTTCTGGAGGCAGCGAAATTCAAAATCTTCACCAGGTTTCCGTGTCTGGTGAAGACCAACTTTCTGGTTCAGAGATGGCACCTTTTAGCTGCTTCCTCACATGGTGGAAGGGGAAATGATAGCTCTCTGAGGCCTTTCTTTTTTTTTTTTTTTTTTTTTTTGAGACAGAGTCTCATTATGTCACCCTCGGTAGAGTGCTGTGATGTCACAGCTCACAACAAACTCCAACTTTGGGGCTTAAGTAATTCTCTTGCTTCAGCCTCCCAAGTAGTTGGGACTACAGGTGCCAACCACAATACCCTCCTATTTTTTTGTTGCAATTGTCATTGTTGTTTAGCAGGCCCAGGCCAGGTCCAACCCTGCCTGCCTCTGTGTATGTAGCTGGAGCCCTAACTACTGAGCGATAGGCACTGAGCCTCTGGAGCCTTTTCTATAAGGCCAGAGACCTCATGACCTAGTTACCTTCCAAAGGCCCTACCTCCTAATACCATCACGGCACCTGTAGCTCAGCGGCTAGTGCGCCGGCACATACACCAGGGTGATGTGTTCAAAACCAGCCTGGGCCTGCTAAATACCAATGATGACGACAACAACAAAAAAGGCCAGGTGTTGTGGTGAGCACCTGTAGTACCAGCTACTCAGAAGGCTGACGTAAGAGAATCACTTAAGCCCAAGAATTTGAGGTCGCTGTGAGCTATGATGCCACAGCACTCTACCAAGGGTGACATAGTGAGACTCTGTCTCAAAAAAAAAAACAAAACACAACAAACAAACAAAACATAAATTTTAACAAACACAAACATTCAGACCATAGCAGAAGGATATACTCTGTTGGAGGCAGTCAAGAAAAGTTTCTCAAGCCAGGTGCCGTGGCTCACACCTATAATCCTAACAATCCAGGAGGCTGAGGTGGGTAGATTGCCTAAGCTCATGAGTTGGAGACCAGGCACAAACTTTTAAACAATAGCAACATATGACCCAGGAACTTATACATAGATGTTTATAGCAGTACTATTTGTTTTTTGTTTTTGTTTTTGTTTTAAGAAGTTGTTTATTTGTTTTTTAAGTCTGAAGGACTGGAAGGACTTTATTTTTTATTTTATTTTATTTTTTGCAGTTCTTTGACCGGGGCTGGGTTTGAACCCATCACCTCCAGCATATGGGGCCAGCACCCTACTCCTTTGAGCCATAGGCACTGCCCAGCAGCACTATTTGTAATAACCAAAAAAAGAAACACCCTAAATGTCTATTAGTTGATTATATGTAAACAAAATGTGGTGCTGGGCACCTTGGTTCACGCCTATAATCCCAGCACTTGGGAGGCCGAGGCATGTAGATTGCTTGAGCTCAGGATTTTGAGACCAGCCTGAGCAAGAGTGAGACCCCATCTCTGAAAAACAGCCAGGCGCTGTGGTGGGTGCCTGTAGTCCCAGCTACTTAGGACGCTGAAGCAAGAGACTCTTGAACCCAGAGTTTGAGGTTACTGTGAGCTGTGACGCCAGCCATGGCACTCTACTGAAGGCAACCAAGTAAGACCCTATCTAAAAAAAAAAAAAAAGTCATATATTTATATAATAAACTATTACTCAGCTAGTAAAAGGAATAGTGATAAATGCTACACTGTGGATGAACCTTGAAGATATTATGCTAAGTAAAAGAAGCCAGACACAAAAGGCCACATATCACATGATTCCATTTATGTGAAACAATCAGAATAAGCAAATCTACAGACAGAAAGTAGACCAGTAGTTACCAGGGGCTGGGGAGAGCTGTTAATTGGAAGCTTGTTAATGGGTATGGAATTTCTTTGGGGGTGACAAAAATGCCATAAAATTAGGTATTAGTGGCTCAGTGCCTGTGCTCAGCTCGGCTAAGGGAGCCAGCCGCATACACCGGAGCTGGTGGGTTCGAATCCAGCCCGGGCCTGCCAAACAATGACAATTGCAACCAAAAAAAACCCAAAACAAAACAGCAAGGCATTGCGGCAGGTGCCTGTACTCTCAGCTACTTGGGAGGCTGAGGCAAGAGAATCACTTAAGCCCAAGAGTTGGAGGTTACTGTGAGCTGTGATGCCATGGCACTCTACCAAGGGTGACAAAGTAAGACACTGTCTCAAAAAATAAAAAGTTAGGTATTAGTGATGATTACTATATGTTTACTGTAATATATACTATCTAAATAGAATTTACTACAAACCACTGAATTATACACTTAAAGGGGGAATTTTATAATTATATCTCAATTTAAAAGAAATGGAGCTTTTGACAGGATGCAAACCAGAGATATAGCAAACTAACACCTTTTTTCAGTAAATAAAGTTTCTTTCTTTCTTTTTTTTTTTTTTTTTGAGACAAAATTTCACTATGCCACCCTTGGTAGAGTGCTGTAGCATCATAGCTCACAGCAACCTCAAACTCTTGGGCTTGATTGTCTTGCCTCAGCCTCCCAAGTAGCAAGGACTACAGGCGTCTGCCACAACACCCAGCTATTTTTTTCTTGTGGTAGTTGTCATTGTTGTTTAGCAGGCCTGGGCCAGATTTGAACCCGCCAGCCCCACTGTATATGGCTGAAATCCTAACCACTGAGCTACAGGTACCGAGCCAGTAAATAAAGTTTCCTTATCAAGTAACTCCTTTTTCTCTAACAAGTTCTAGCACATAGAACAATGCCCAGCACTTGATAAATACTTGTTTGTTGAATGAATAGTTACCAATAAGCATAAAGAGGAAAGAGATATGTGGAAATGAGCCAGGTTGATAGACATTTTTGTTTATTTATCTGTTTATTTGACAGACATTTTAAAATGTGATCATGACTGGGCGGTGCCTGTGGCTCAAAGGAGTAGGGCACTAACCCCGTATACCGGAGGTGGCGGGTTCAAACCCAGCCCAAGCCAAACTGCAGGAAAAAAAAAAATGTGATCATGATTTGAGAAAGGCTACTCATTTTTTTTTACTTATACACGTGTATATTAGATTTTCACTTTTGCCTTCACAGAATTAAAAAGACTAAATTTAATGACAATAACAATATTTAACATAAGGACTGAGAACAAAAACCTTATAAAGAATGAATGAAGGGGGGCAGTGCCTGTGGCTCAAGGAGTAGGGCGCTGGCCCCATATACCAGAGGTGGCGGGTTCAAACCCAGCCCCAGCCAAAACTGCCAAAAAAAAAAAAAAAAGAATGAATGAAGGGTCGGCACCTGTGGCTCAAGTGGCTAAGGTGCCAGCCACATACACCTAGGGTGGCGGGTTCGAATCCAGCCCGGGCCGCCAAACAACAATGATGGCTGCAACCAAAAAATAGCCAGGCGTTGTGGCGGGCGCCTGTGGTCCCAGCTACTTGGGAGGCTGAGGCAGGAGACTCGCTAGAGCCCAGGAGTTGGAGGTTGCTGTGAACTGTGATGCCATGGCACTCTACCCAGGGGGACAGCTTGAGGCTCTGTCTCAAAAAAAAAAAAAAATTCACTCAAAGTCTAAGGTAGACCAGTGGATTTTAATATACCTACTACAGAAAGTTCATGGATATGGTTTCAGATTCCACAATCCAGCTAACCTTTAAGAAACTTTGGATGTGTTATTAAGGACAATTATCTGAAAAGGCTATTAAAATGCGCCTCCCTTTGCCAAATTCTTATCTTGCATAAGGCCAGATTTTCTTTGTATGTTTCAATCAAAACAAAATATTGAAACAGATTGGATGCAGAAGCAGATATGAAAATTTAGTGTATTCTGTTAAGCCCGACGTTAGAGTGAAAATGTGAAATAATGCCACTCTTCGCAAAATTTGTTTTGGAAAGTGTGGTTATTTTTTCATGAAAACATGTTATTTATGTTAAACATTTAATGGGTTTTTAAAAAGGATTATTACTATTATTATTTTTAAAAAAGAATCAATGAATATTTTAAAAAATCCTTGGTTTTATTTTCAAGTAAAATAGTTAAATACAATAGATAAAAACACAGACACGTGCTCTTTGGGAATTTTCGATGTTTTTAAAGAGAACATTTGAAACACCACCAGATGGCGATGATGAGAATAGAGAGCATATTGTGAGTGTGTGTGTGACGGGAGAGACTATTAAAGTGGGATTTGTAGAAGTGAGTTTTATGGTGTGAGATTTCCTAATAGCAATGATATTTGTAGATTTGATAGGAAAAAAGTCACAAACTTGGGATTTAATCAGTAGATTCCCACAATCTAAATTAGATAGGAAGATTTATGCCAAATAATATGTTGGGCTTTTTTTTTTTTTTAAACTTCTCGAACAAAAGCTAAGCACATTCCTTGGAGAAGCTCCCTGCAGCCTTGGAAACTAAGCAGATTAAACTGAAAGAGCTCAGTCTTTTCCATTCTGTGTTGCTAATAAGATAACATTACTCTCTGGGGCTTAAACGTGAAATTTAGGCAGAGTCATTCCACTGAGGAGTGCATTATAGAAACCTCACTGCCTGCAGCGTATTCCCATAGGTCCTTGGGAGCCCCGACCAAGAGGATGTAGTTGGGGCCTGAGCAGTTGGCATGGGGATGCGGTTACCTTTGGGAGGATTAGCTGGACCTCTGGGTGATAAAATAGTATAAACGTCTGTGCTTTGTGTGAGGAACTGTAAACAAGGGCTGGGAAAACTTGAAGCCAAATTTATTTTTCCTTCAAGTGCAGCCTGAAGTAATTGACAAAGGATGAAATTCTCTTCCAGAGATCAATTTTTATTGCCAGTGCTCTTTTGGGGGCTACCAATAGAAGAGTAAGAGCCTAACCCGGGGACTGGCTCAGTAAGTGGGTTTATGAGCTGCTGGAGAAGAAGATGCAAGGTGGTGTCAGCCCGGGTTTATGCCTGTTGGGCTCTAGGCTACACGAATTCACAAGTACTCCCGGGGCCCCTACTGTCTCTGTGCTAGGTGCTAGGTGAGGTGCTGGGGCTTCAGTGGAGACAGAAATAGACATGGTCCCAACCCTTGTGTGGGCTAGTTTAGAAAAAGCAGAGTCAATACTGAAGAAAAACTAGACGCTTTCATGCCACCTCCTCTCAGTAGATTTTTAAAGTGTTTTACAGTCTACTTGGCTCATCCTCTAGTGAAACATTATCAGCGTCCTCGGCCAAACCTAAGGGCAGATTTTCCGCATAAAAAGGGAGGCGAGCACACTACTGACAGAGGCTCAGAGAGCGGGTGGGGGTGCTGCTTAACCTGACTGCCTGCTCTCTCCCCTTCCCCCTTCCTGATTCCCCTTCTTTCCATAAATATTTATTGAGCATCTGCTGAGTGGTAGGTGCTGAGGCAATGAAGCTATACAAGGTGTACTTTGTCTCCAGCCTGGTAAGTGGAGCTTACAGGTCTGTAAGCAGCAACGAAAGCATCACTGTAAATCGTGGTTCAAGGGATGAAGAACATGGGTGATGAGAATCACTTTGAGATAAAGATAGGCAGAAAAAGTTGCTCTGAGGAAGTGAATTTAAGACAGGCTTTCTCAACCTTGACACTGCTGATGTTTTGGGTCAGGCAATTCTTTGTTGTCTGGTGCTGTCTTGTGCGTTGCGGAATGTTTCACAGCATCTCTGGCCTCTGCCCACTAGACACCAGTAGCACTCCCTACTCCTGTTTGAGGCTGTCCCTTGTGGTGCAAAATTGCTCCTGACTGACAGCCACTAACTTAAACTGAGACCTGATAGAGGAGGAGCCCCTCAAGAGAGGACTGTACGGAGGGTCTTGGAGGCCATGGTAAGGAGTTTAGGTTTTATTCTAAGTACAAAGCAATAGACATTGCTCAATGGGGGTGATGTCTATTGTGAATTTCAAAAAGATCATTCAGGGCATGGTGTAGAAAATGGGTTAGCTTTGTTAATAGAGAGAGTTGTGGCTTGGTGCCTGTGGCTCAAGTGGCTAAGGCGCCGGCCACATACACCTAAGGTGGCAGGTTCGAATCCAGCCTGGCCCGCCAAACAACAATGACGCTGCAACCAAAAAATAGCCAGGCGTTGTGGCGGGCTCCTGTGGTCCCAGCTACTTGGGAGGCAGAGGCAGGAGACTTGCTTGAGCCCAGGAGTTGGAGGTTGCTGTGAGCTGTAATGCCACGGCACTCTACCCAGGGGGACAGCTTGAGGCTCTGTCTCAAAAAAAAAAAAAAAAAGAGTTTGAGGTTGCTATGAGCTGTGATGCCATGGCATTCTACTGAGGACAAGCAACATAGGGCGACATAGTGAGATTCTGTCTCAAAAAAAAAAAAAAAGATTACAGTTGGGACACGAATTATTTAGACTTCATTACCTCTAATGGTCAAATTGCTTCTGTAGCTTTATTTGGTATCTTGCCTATTTCTTTCTAATTAATTTCTAATAAAATTAATAAGAAAATCAACTTAGGTTTTTAAAAAATTTTACAGTTGAGTTCCATTTTAATTTTTACTTTTACGTAAATGCTCCATTAGATGTAAAAGGTCTTTAAAAGACTAATTTAAAATTCATCTACCTATTTGAGTTTTCCTTTAAAAAATCCACAGTAGCATTGATAAATGGGGGTCAAATAATTACAAACTATGCAAAACAAACAGGGATTTTGGATATTTTTACAGCTTAATGAAGTTTGAAAATTTTCAAAGTTCCTTTATAATTTTCTTAGTACACTTGGCAAAACTCTAATTCCATTTAAAAAGTGGGTTTTTTTTTTTTTTGAGACACAGTCTCACTTTGTCACCCTTGGTAGAGTGTCACGGTGTCATAGCAATCGCACTCTTGGGCTCAAGCAATTCTCTCGTTTCACCTACCTGAGTAGCTGGGACTAAGGTGCCTTCCACAATGCCCAGCTATTTTTAGAGATAGGTCTCCCTCTGGCTTAGGCTGGTCTTGAACCTGTGAGCTCAGGAACTTGGCCACCTGCCGTGGCCCTCCAGAGTGCTGAGATTACAGGCCTGAGCCACGGCACCCAGGCCCTGAAAAAGTGCTTTTAAAAAAAAATAGTAGTAACTTTCGACAAGGTCTAAGTATGTGTGAGGTGAAGAGAATCCTATGTGTTATTTTTACAAAGCAAGTTTGTAAAATTTGCAAAGCTTCCTAACTGCCACTGAATCCACTGGCACTTACATATCTTCTCTCTTTTCAGCATGGGAGAAAGCAAAGAGAATGGAAATAAGGCAGTAGGAAGGAATGAAAGAATGAAGATAATAAAGGCAGGTCAGCAAAGGACATCTTTCATTCCCCTCTATTTTTCCCTCTAACATCTTGGGAGATTTCTCAGCAGCTAACATCTATGTGTAAAGAAAATACTTTGCTAGGAAAAGCAAAGAATCAAAACTAGCAGGGTGTGGTGAGAATCAGGAAGATGGCCAAGGAAGTCAAGGGAGGAAGGTCAGTAAAACCATTCCTGTCATATGGACCTTCTTTTTATAAAGCTGTTAGAATTAAATTTGATTTATATGGAATAATATGGAATATTATTTATATTTTGTTTAATTTGATTTATATTTAAATCATCACTTCTGATACAGTCTCATGTTGACATAGTACTTAAATGGAAAACTGAAGTGATACAAAGCCAGATGATTGTCCTTTTGTCACTGATAAGGCTTTTCTCCCTTCAAGATTTTGATAAGGAAATCCCACACTATGAGGTAATATTTGCCTCTGTACCTATGCATCTGAGAGTCACAAGCCACCAAGAGCCAGATTAACTTATCTGTATTAAGGGTTTTGGGGGGGAATGAAAGATCATCCACATAGCTAATCATTTCCCAAGCAACCTTACTTAAACTCAATTTTATTCTATCACACTGGGTAGAGTGCCATGGCATCATAGCTCACAACGTCAAACTCTCAGGACTCAAAGAGTCCTCTTGCCTCAGCCTCCCAATTAGCTGGGGCTATAGGCCTGTGCCACATGCCTGACTTTTTCTATTTTTTTTTTTTTGTTGTTGTTGTTGTTGCAGTTTGGCCGGGGCTAAGTTCGAATCCACCACCCTCAGTACCCACTGAGCCACAGGTACCACCTTTTTTTTTTTTTTTTTTTTGGAGACAGATTCTCACGATGTTGCCCTAGATAGAGTGCTGTGGCATCACAGCTCACAGCAACCTCAAACTCTTGGGCTTAAGCGATTCTCTTGTCTCAGGCTCCCAAGTAGCTGGGACTATAAGTGCCCACCACAACGCCCAGCTATTTTTTTGTTGTAGTTGTCATTGTTGTTTGGCAAGCCCGGGCTGGATTCAAACCTGCCAGCTCTGGTGTATGTGGCTAGCATCCTTAGCTGAGCTACAGGTGCCAACCCATCTATTTTTATTTTTATTTCTCACTTTTTTATTTTTTTGCGACAGAATCTCACTGTGTTGCCTCAGTAGAGTGCTGTGACAGCACAGCTCATGGCAACCTCAAACTCTTGGGCTTAAGTGATTCTCTTGCCTCAACCTCTCAAGTAGCTGGGACTACAGATGCCTGCCACAATACCTGGCTATTTTTTTGTTGTAGATATCATTGCTATTTAGCAGGCCCAGGACAGGTTCAAACCCACCAGCTTTGGTGTATTTGGCCAGTGCCCTAACCACTGAGATACCAGCACCAAGTCAATTTTTCTATTTTTAGTAGAGATGCAGTCTCACTCTTGCTCAGGCTGGTCTCGAACTCCTGAATTCAAGCAATCACCTGCCTTGGCCTTCTAGAGTGCTAGAATTAGAGGGGTAAGCCATGGCACCCAACTACTTAGACTCAGTCTTGAAAATTATCTGGAGGGTTCACAATCATGATTACCAGCAAGGTCTAGACTGAACAGGAAGTCCATTTAAGGCTAACCCAGGCTCTCCACAATTGATTTTGGAGTGAGAGTGACCTTAGTTTAGGTTAGAGTGCCAGAGCTATATACCCTTGGGCTAAGTGAGAATTGGATTTACCCTCTTTACAAAGTAAAGTAACCAGAACAAACTCAAGTCATTTTAAGTAGACTCAGCTTAAACCAGATGGCCAGCTGAACACTGAAGGTGCATGTGTCAAGACCCATCTTCAAAGTCAAGCCACAGTGACTAAGAAAACAGGCGAGATTTGCCTGTAAATATTATCCTGAATGATTAGGAAAGAGAGACAAGAAGACAGCAATGAAGTGCAGCAAATGCCAAAGGCTGGCCCATAAAGGAAGGTATTTGGGTGAATGTAACATCACTAGAAAAGGAAAAGGTAGCAGAGTGTGTGGCAGGAATTGTACCCCTCAATAACAAACATACATACACGTTTGAGTAGGTGGAATTTGTTAATGTAAGAAAAATTAGGAGTTTTTAATGAGCTCAAAGTACTGGAATAGAGAATACAGTGCAACAACAATATATACACAGACACACATGCTCACATGTTTACATTATTTTTCAGTTTAGCTTCTTACATCTTTTCCTGACTTCACAGCAGCACACAGGTTACAGGGTTGTAGGGAGAAGCAAATAGATGTCAGATACCAGTGATATTACCAAGAAATGATACAGGAGACTTTCACAGACTGGATTCTAAACCTAATCCCAACGGATAGGGTGGTTTCCATCACCTCCATACACATCCTCACACGTCCAAAATAGGCCAGTGTAGCTGTATCACACTCTAACATGGTAGTATGTCCAGGAGATTTCATGAAAAATTGCTAGAGGCCATAAGAGTCTGGGCACCGTAGTTTAGTAGGACAAAGTCTATGGAGAAGGTCTTTCCATTGTCAGGCTTAGCTGGAAACTCATTCACTTAGAGGGAAGAGGTGCGGCATGACTTGTCAGAACTGAAGAAAGAGATTGTTGGGAAGCCTTTTCTCTGTCACTGACAAGTGTGTTACACAACATTCAAGCGGATGTCCCCGCAGGGAATTTCTGTTGGTGTTTCCGGAGTGATACTTTTAATAATGCGCTGTTGGGAAGAAAATGCAATATTATAAACTTTCTTGTAATTTCATATACTTGCACAAATATTTCAACATTCACATTAAAGCTTTAATATCATTCTAATAACATTTAATAGCTGGAATAGTCTCATTGGCCTTCCTTGAGAAAGGAATTCTCTATTTTCAAATATGGATAAAAATGGTAGATTCAGGACCTATAAGAACCTGTAAGCTAAGAAAATCATTTTAACACCAATTAGAGAAAAGGATGAAGCCTTCCATAGAATCTCTGCTGTCATATAAAATACCTTTGAGTAACTTAGGAAAAGGTACCCTTTTCTCTGGACAGAGGGAAACATTGGCAGCCACACAGGGCTTGGGGACCAGAGTGAGTGCTGGATTTGACACACATGCACCCCGCCCCACCATTAGTCAGGCTCCTTGTGCCTTGTGCCATCAGCCACCGTAACAGCCAGGATGTTACTGATTTAACGAATCCACTTGTAAGGAGTCCTGGTTAATATAAGAATATATATTATCACATAATTTTAAAAGATGTGACCATTTAAATCATCACTTCTAATACAATCTCATGGTAATGTAGCACTTACCCCGGAGAAGAGAGTGAGAATTTCTACTATAGAAACAACTGAGGTACACAGAAGTGCTTAAGACAGATCTGAAATATGCCTGGGCTTAGGTGTGAAATACACAACCTGTCTTGTAAAACTTAGCCTTGGAGGGACATGAAGCAGCTGAGGTATGGAGACGGAAAAATTAGCAGCACTGCAGAGGCTTAGAAAACTCTTGACCAAAAGTCTTCTTAGGTGAAGCTCTGCTACTGTCCTTTTCATTTTGGAAAGTATGGAGTCCCCTTTAAGCTTTTCTTTATTGTTCTTTAGGGATTGTGGCCTATGAATTTTAAAAGTTTCAGCTCTGCAATTAATGAAACTTACAAATTTTTACATTTTGTGTTCCTCAGGACTTTAGTATCATCTGAGGAGTGAACTCTCACACTATCAAACCTAAAAAGCAGTTATCACAGTGCTCACAAGCTACCAGGACATATCAAGTCACTGAATGCAAAATTTTAGGAACCATCCCTCCCCATAGATAAACATGTAAACTATAACTGATTAATGGGAATTAACTGAAAATTATGTCATGCTAACCGGGAACTAGTTAGCAGAGATCAGAGATCACTACAACTAGCCTTAAGCGTAGGTATGATGTGTAGAGACAGATCACTGAGGTGTAGGGTGGGGGCCAGACCAACCTTAAACAGCAGTACAAAGTAAAATTCTTAGCTCTTGTGCCCTGACCTGCCCAGGGTGGCTGCTTATGGCCCCAAATACCAGGCCCACTTTTGTTTCCCAGGTTCTGCCACCATCCTAGTTGCCAGACTACTGTTATTTTCAAAATTAGCCAAGCCTTGGCCTTCTGTAAGATGACAACCAGTTAATCTAGAAAAAGGATCACTGTTGATATCTTCATAAATGTGTACTCATTAGGACTGTCTTCCAGTATCTTTGTCATGTTATTAGTGGTTTCTGTGACCAAGCCAGTGGATAACTGCAACCTTGAGATGTCTAGGCTACGAGTACATGTGATAGCCTCCAAATTATACCAGTAAGTGGCGGCTAACTCCACAAACTCCAACTTTTTATATCGCCAGGGTCCAAAACAGTTAAGAACTTCACCCTTCTCTTAGGCTTTTTTTTTTTTTTTTAACCAGACCAAAATTTCAGATAAGGTCTCCCAATACATGGAATGTTACAAATTATCGAGTTTGGTATTCACAAAGAACTATAAATAATTCTAGACCCTTGGGGTGCTTAGCAAAAAAAAAAAAAAACACAGCCTGCTTTATCTCCCTCAGCAATTTAGCATGCACATGGGCAAATTAAAGTTTTTGAGAAATTCTGTAGTAAAGAAACCCATTCAACTTGACTTAATCTGGTATTCTCCAAAAATTATCTGATTATCCTTTTTCCCCAGCAGTAAAACCTATTGAAATCTCATGGAACTACTTACAACACGCTTTGGGAAATGTTAATATAGTCCAGCAAGCGTATTTTAACAATGAGGAAACTGAGGCCTAGCAAAGGAGGAGTAATTTCCCATAGCTGACTAGGGCTTCTTCCTCACAGTCCTCTTTGACAGTATGTGTCATACTGTTCCTGAAAACCCACTGCTCCCCAGCTGGTGGCCTGCGCTGAAGATGGCTGGATAATTCTTACCTCTACTGTTAATAGAGCTGAGCTGTGTTACTTACGTACCTTCAGGGGGCATTCCCACGTGACCAACTGGGGGAATTTGCAAGAAAGATGACCAAGACTTAAGATGCAGTCTGTGACTAAAGAATACTGACATTTATTAACCTAAATAGTTCCCATCCCAGCCCTTGGCCTCTGGGTTTGAAACAACAGAGCTTAGGGATCACAACAACTGCCATAAAGGACGACCTGAAGGAATGACTTCAATCCTCTGGGTCTGAGAGTGTACTACAAGCAATAACAGGTATAAGGCTCTTTAGGAAGAATGAGGTCATGTTAGGGCTAGTTGGGTGTAGCAACTGCAGAATTCTTCTCACCTAGAATTCAAATCGTTTTCCTATTTGGAAAAAGAAATGAACCCAGGTAAGAGCTGACGTTTAATTGCCTCTGTTCTCTTGCTTCTCATTTCTTATGTTTTAGGAAGATTCATATGACAGTCTCATGTCTGAGTTTTCTTGTAAGAGCCCACCTCCATTCTCAGGCCATCATAGATTACTGTCCCTTCCAACTTTCCCCAAACACCACCCTTCACCTTTGGGCTTGGCCCCTGAAAAAGCACCAACTATGAACGTGTGAGTGGCCACTTCCTCAGGCTCTTCTGTCATTACACCCTATTCCTGTGGCAAGAAATACAATCAAGGCTCGGCGCCTATAGCTCAACCGGCTAAGGCACCAGCCACGTACACCTAAGGTGGCGGGTTCGAATCCCCAGCCCGGACCCGCCAAACAACAATGATGACTGCAACCAAAAAATGGCCAGGCATTGTGGCGGGCGCCTGTGGTCCCAGCTACTTGGGATGCGGAGGCAGGAGACTCCCTTGAGCCCAGGAGTTGGAGGTTGCTGTGAGCTGTAATGCCATAGCACTCTACCCAGGGGGATAGCTTGAGGCTCTGTCTCAAAAAAAAAAAAAAAAGAAATACAATCAAGTAAGAACTGAGGCATTTTAAAATCTGGTAATCTGAAGCATGACACTGCCAGGAATCCTGGTGGCTACATCACTGACTATGGCAGCATGGGAGGGAAAGTGGCTACTCATCTCTCTCTACCCTCTAGCACCAATTTCTACTTTAGCAAACCCTGAGGACAAGAGGGAAGCTGAATATAAAAGTGAAAAGAACAGTGGAGCAAGGAATCAGAAGACCTGGGTTCTGTCCTTGGACAAACCACTGAACTAAGGAAACTGAGCAGAATAATTTCCAGCTTCTGTGTCCTTGTCTGCTAATAATACTAATACCTGCTCCCCTCCACCTGCCAAGGTATTTTGATAACAAAATGAGATAATCTACATGCTGGTGCTTTGAAAAGTATATACGCTTATACAAATTGGAAAGTACTGTTATCAAAGTTTCTACAGCACATTCATTACTGAAATGAATCTTACTATGATGGCAAAAAACTTTTACTCCATTGGCTTGAACTAAAACTATAATATTACTTACCAATTTTTGAGCTAAAACTGATATTGTTGTAATATCCTTATTTTGAGATGGTTTTCAAAATAGCACTTATCACATTGCGGTTATAAAAATGACCATGGACATTCTCCACTTAAAATGTGGGTATTGCTCCAGACAGCACAGATCTGATGTCCACTCCCAATGGCCAAGCAAGAGGCAAAGTAGTAACCTGATAAGTTTGAAAAGCTATACACAGCCCAAGATGAAGGCTGTGGGGCACCCAAAAGATCAGCTCACTCTTTTGCCATTGTATTTGAGACTTTGGGAGATGCCTTAAGAAGACAATGGCAGCCAGTAGAGGTCTAGACCATGATACAGATATATAAATACATAAAGTTGAGAGCCTCCTGGTGAATTTCATGTGGTCAACTTACCTCTTTTGAATACAGCATAACAAAAGAATCCCTTTCTCCCAAAACAATAGCCTAAATACACACACACACACACACACACACAAACACATACCTCCTTAAATGTCCCTGGAGTGATGATCAGCCGATAAGCTATGTATGTGGGGATACAGATGACAGATGAAGTTCCTATGCAGTACCCCAGGATGATACTCCAGTGCGGATAATTATAATGGAAAAGTCGTAGCTGTGGCGGGCTCATCAAAAAACTGCAAAGGATGAACTAAAACAGAAATTCCAAGAAACATTAAATATCTTAATAATATCCATGCAGATAGCTCTGACAAGTAGCAAATGAGAAAGATAAGATACTTTGGGGAAATTCTCCAAATATGCTATATCCTAGATTGGAATCTGACACACAAAATTACCAATTTCTCTACCCAAGCTGCAAGAATAAAACAGCCAGGTGCTTTGCTTGCCTTTCTCCCCCACCCCCATCCCTACAGTGGGGATATTATAGCATCCCTACAGTTAGCCCTACAGTTAGGGAAGTTAACAGCACCCTCTTCAATGCAGTCCACTGTCAAGGAAAAAAGATTGCACTGAGAGTGGTCTGAGCCCAGACTTGCCAGAAAGCAGCGGAATAAACTGAGTGACCTCTCCACAACCCTTCCAGACCTGGGCTTCCTACTTCTCTCTGCTTTGTTTTCATTTCCATGCACTTCTCAGTTGTGACTGGTTTTGGTCAGATTAAAGGTGCCTTGTGTCCAAGTAAGATAGTAAAGTTCTCAAGACCTGGAGAGGACTTGGGCTTCTGGGTATGTGTTCTTTTTCCCCTTTCCTTGAGCTCCCTGCTTTCTGCATTGAGCTCTATAGCCTGGGGTTTCAACAAGGATGGCTCTGCCAAGATGCATTTCAGCAAGTCCTCATAATGAAAGGCATTACAGAAGGAAAGCAGCAGCTTAATACACTTTCTACTTGAAAATTCTGTGAAAATTTTGAACAAGAAAAATTCCATGGTGCGCTCCCACCACCCAGCTTATGAGTTTTCTTATTTTGGTTTGGTTTCTAGAGAGTGTAAATATCAGTTTTTGCCTAGTAACCACTGTGCCGAAATTGTTATTGCCCTTGATTTAATTTTATTATTTCACAGTCATAAAGAAGACAGTAATGTAAATTATTTGTGTGGTTAAATATCTATTTATATCTTTTTTTCTTTGTCTGCAGGTAATAAAATGGGAAATTATTAAACACACATCCATCTTCTGAGCAGTGTTATCCTAAGTCCAGGAGGAAGCCTTCAAAACAGGAGCCTATTCAATTGCAAATCCTTCTCCTGACCTATTCTCCCCATCCCCAGACCCAGTTACTAAGGAAGGTCCTTTTGGAACGGGGAAGGACAGGGTCTCCTTAGGGGCCATCCCTGCCACAGCTTGTCTGATCTTGATGGCAGGTATGTGGAGTCAGCTCAGCCAGGGAGGGCTCTTGTTGCAGCAAGCGCCACTTCAGAAACCCCTGACACGCCCTGGCCTCTCCCTGCTCATACATGTTTTCTTTTTTTGTAACTTGGCTTCAGTGAAAAAGAGTATTTTTAGTAAGCTACTTATTGTTTACCTAAAGCAGTCTTAAAAAGCCCAGAGCAGGGGATCTGTTAAGTAAACCTAGAAGTGGAAGACAGATTTTCCTCCTCTTAATTGGGCACTAGAGCACTTGCCTTTAGAGGAGGTGAGTAAAGCAAACATCATGAGAGTTATGAGTAATGCGCCTGAGCCCAAATCTATACATGGGCTTTGCTGGGCAAGGAAACCCATTGAGTGTGCGCCAAGAGTTGATGACCAGAGAGTCACAGAAATGAACACTGCGAAAGCCTCAGGGCCAGGACTAGGTCGAGGCATCTAATGCCTAGTTGTTGAATGGGGGGGTGTCTGTGTGCATGCAAAATTTCAGTAATCAAGTTAAATAATATTTTAGTGAAAATTTTATTTTACTTTATTTTACTTATTTATTTGTTGTTTAGTTTTTGAGACAGAGTCTCACTCTGTTGCCCAGGCTAGAGTACCCAAGCATCAGCTTAGTTCACAGCAACCTCAAACTCCTGGGTTCAAGTGATCCTCCTGTCTCAGCCTCCTGAGTAACTGGGACTACCAGTACCTGCCACAATGCCTGGCTAATATCTTTCTGTTTTTAGTAGATGCAGGGTCTCACTCTTGCTCAGGCTTGTGTTAAACCCCTGAGCTCTGGGGCTCCTCCTGCTTTGGCCTCCCAAGTATACTGTTAGGATTACAGGCATGAGCCAATGTGCCCAGCCTTTAATGCAAGTCTTAATAGACAGGATCTGACAGCACCAGACTATAGACTCAGGTAAAGTGAGGTAAACCATTCGAGTACAGGGTTGGAACCTGTGTTTATTTTAAAAGTTGCTATTTTGTTCATCATGAATTTTTTGTATTAATTCATGCAATTATTTTTTAAAAATTATATTTAAACAGTATTTATTTTGAGTACTGGGTTTTTTGGTACCGCCTTATATTTTACACCACAGGGAGTATCTCAGTTGCTTCACCCAACTCTCAGCCCTGACATTATTTCCTCACTGGGTGGGGAACATGAAGGTATACACACACACAAAAATATTTCTGCCCTCAAGAAATTAATCCAAATGGCTCTTCTTCCTTTGAAAAACAAACGAAAGGACTTAAGTAGATTATGGAGAAGCACTGGTAATGATGTAAATTAATAACCCACTTATATCAGGACTTCTGCTTCTGGTATAAGTGGTGGGCTCGGTGACTCTGACTAGCCCTCTCCCAGAAAACAACTAATACTTCTGGGTTAAAAAATAAATATGCTTTAAATTTACCTAAAAGCATAATGAGCTGATGAAGGTGAAGGTAAAGGTACTTTACCCATAGTGAGGGTAAAGAACCTCAGACTCTCACCAGAGCCACTGTGCCCTGGGAATATTTGCTGCTTGAAGCAAACATTGGCTTTGGAAACCTCCAGGGTCCAGGAGAATGGAAGTCAAGGAGGGATTTGGGGGAACAGAGAGACATACAATGTCATGGAGGCAGGAATGAGCATGCTGTCCATCACATAAAAGTTAATGTTGACACGTGTGGGCACCAAAAGAAGACACAAAAAATAAAGGGCTGCTTTAAGAAAGTCAAAACACAGAATACAAAAAGGGCTGTTTTGAAAGGGGGGAAGGGATAGTTACATGCCAAGGAGTTGTCCTAAAACAAAGCGGCATGGTGGCTCATGCCTATAAATCCTAGCACTCTGGGAGGCCCAGGCTAGTGGATTACTTGAGCTCACAGGTTTGATACTAGCCTGAATAAGAGCAAGACCTTGTCTGGAGGGTGCCTGTAGTCCCAGTTTCTTGGGAGGCTGAGGCAAGAGAATCACTTGAGTCCAAGAGTTTTAAGGTTGCTATGAGCTACAAAGCCAAGGCACTCTACTGAGGGTGACAAAGTGAGACTCTGTCTCAAAAAAAAAAGGGGGGGGGTGGCCCAGATCATCCTAAAGATCCTCCTAATTTTGAGGACAGACACAGACTGAAGGGACAGTCTAACAACCTTTCAAGTTCTTTTTCTTTTCTTTTGAGATAGAGTTTCACTTTGTCACCCTCAGTAGAGTGCTGTGGTGTTATAGCTCACAGCAACCTCCAACTCAGGCTCAAGCGATTCTCTTGCCTCAATTTCCCAAGTAGCTGGGACTACAGGCACCCGTTACAAAGCCTGGCTATTTTTTAAGGTAGGGGGTCTTGCTCTTGTTCAGGCTGGTCTCGAACCTGTGAACTCAGGCAATCCACCCACCTAACCTCCCAGAATGGTGAGATTGCAGGCTTGAGCACCTGGACTATCTTTCTGGTTCTAAGAGATCAAAAAGCTCCCCCAAATAAAGTTACAGATAAACAAAAGAACTGAAGAGTAATCCCTGCTGCTGTGCATGGAATGGGTTTACCCTAGGCTACCTCAGAATGCATAGGTTGGAGGGGTGTGTGCAGCAGGCTGTCACCCACCTCGAGCAAATATCTCTCTTCAGGTGGACACAAGGAAGGAAGCAAGAGCCCATGAAGCAAGGACAAAAGAAACACTGAATACCTCTCAACAGGCTTAGCTTTCCTACCCACGTCCTTTGGAAATAAACGGATTCTACTTTTTTTTTTCCTTGAGGCAGAGTTTTGCTCTGCTACCCCTGGGTAGAATGCAGTGTATGATCATAGCTCACTGCAGTCTCAAACTCCCGAGCTCAAGTATTCTTCCTGCCTCAGCCTCCAAGTAGCTGGGACTACTGGCACCCACCACAATGCCCCATTAACTTTTCTATTTTTAGTAAAGATAGGATCTCACTCTTGCTCAGCAGGTCTCAAACTCCTGAGCTTAAGCAATCTTCTAGCCTTGGCCTCTCAGCGTGCTAAGAAGATTATAGGTGTGAGCCATCAGGCCCAGCCTGGATTCTACTTTGGACTTAGATCTATGCATGAAGATCTTTATGTACGGCCTCTTTAAGAAAATACATGTAGGCTTGGCACCCATAGCACAGTGGTTATGGTACCAGTCACATACACCGAGGCTGGAGGGTTCGAACCCAGCCAGGCCAGCTGAACAATGACAACTGCAACAAAAAGTAGCCAGGCATTGTGGCAGGCGCCTATAGTCCCAGCTACTTGGAAGGCTGAGGCAAGAGAATCACTTAAGCCCAAGAGTTTGAGGTTGCTGTGAGCTATAATGCCATAGCACTCTACCCAGGGCAATATAGTGAGAGACTCTATCTCAAAAAAAAAAAAAAAAAAAAAAAAGAAGAAAGAAAAGAAAATGTATACATGCATGTAAAGTTATAAACGCAAAATTACTAGGACTCCCTCCCAGGGCCTTCATGAGCAACACAGTAAATCCTTCCCTATTCTTGAACAGTTCTTACTTGTTCTGTGACTTTGGACTCTTAACATTGTTAAGCCTTGATTTCCTTAAATGTAAAATGGGAGTATCAAAACTATAACTACTTCATACAATTACTAATTACTATAAGGATTAAAAGCGCAATGGGGGGCTGGGTGTGGTGGTTCATGCCTGTAATCCTAGCACTCTGGGAGGCTGAGGCAGGTAGACTGCCTAAGCTCAAAGGTTCGAGACCAGCCTGAGCCATAGCAAGACCTCGTCTCTAAAAATACCCAGGCATTGTAGTGGGCACCTATAGTCCCAGCTGCTTGGGAGGCTGAGACAAGAGAATTGCTTAAACCCAAGAATTTAAGGTTGCTGTGAACTATAATGCCACAGCACTCTACCAAGGGTGACAAAGTGAGATTCTGGCTCAAAATAATAATAATAATAACTAAATGAAAGAGCAATGGGTATAAGTTTAACACAAAGTTTGGCTTGGCACTTAGTGCTCAATGAATGTTACTTATCATGCCTGATTCGGCAGCACCTATACTAACATTGGAAGTTAGTATTACTAACTTAGTATAACAAGATTAGCATGGCCCCTGTGCCAGGAGGACGCTCAAATTTGTGAAGCATTCTAAATTTTAAGTAAAAAAATTTAAATAAAAAATTAATGAATATTATTTATAATTGTTTTTGAGCAGGAGATTGGTGTGCTAAAGTGACTGAAGCCCAAACTGCTCTATGATTTTAGAATTCAGAAGAGTGGGGAACCACCTTGCGAGGGAGACAGGGAGAGGGTATGAAAAGAGCTGCTGAAATGCTGGTCATGTTTC
The DNA here is from genome assembly GCA_963575145.1 of Galago senegalensis. Classification (NCBI taxonomy): domain Eukaryota; kingdom Metazoa; phylum Chordata; class Mammalia; order Primates; family Galagidae; genus Galago; species Galago senegalensis. The sequence continues at coordinate 29,819 of CAUYTI010156369.1, forward strand.
TCTCTCTCTCTCCTCTTTTTTTTTTTTTTTTTGACAGAGTCTAAAGCTGTTGCCCTGGGTAGAGTGCTGTGGCGTCACAGCTCATAGCAACCTCAAATTCTTGGGCTTAAGCGATCCTCTTGCCTCAGCCTCTCAAGTAGCTGGGACTACAGGCGCTCGCCACAATGCCTGACTTCTTTTTTTTTTTTGGTTATACTTGTTGTTTTGGTGGGCCTGGGCTGGATTGGAACCCACCAGCTCTGGTGTATGTGGCTGGCACCTTAGCTGCTTGAGCTTCAGGCGCTGAGCCGATGTTTTTCTCTCTTGGTATGTTTTTGGCTATATAGGTGTACTCAATTTATAAAATTTATAAAATTTCTTTGAGATGTATACTTATAATTTACATGCTTCTTTGTATATGTTATACTTAAATAAACTTTACTTTTTACAAATGTCTTTTCCCAGAGCAAGAAGGAGAAGGGAACTCACCAGGAGAAACAGAGGGCTGATGGCCACCCAACAGATCCTCCAAAACCATCCAGGGCTGAAGCCAAGCATTTCCTTCACATCACTGCAGAACTGAGTGATGCCTAAAATCACCCAGAAGAGAAAGAGACTGAGTACAAGAGGACACAGACTGTCTTTCTATTCCCTGATTCTCAAGGCAAGTCAGGGCCAGCAGGATCAGCACTGGGAATGACAGGAAGGAAGCTAGAATTCCTACGTAGGACAAACTTCCACCTCTGGAATTTCTCTGTGGAAGGAGGCCAGAGACACCAGTAAGTTCTGGGGACTTGTCACACAGATGCATTTTTATAGCAAGCAAACAACGTTCTTTCTACATAGAGTAGGAAGATTGATGGACACTGGGAAGAGACCTAATATCCCCTCTGGGTGCCACACTGCCTTTCTATGGTATCAGCATATAGTTGATTTTACTGTTATAGAAAAGAAAATTGAATTCTGTCTAGGAATGGTGAACCCGCCTGACAGAGACTGACTTTGACCGTTAATGCTGGACACAGTCCAAAGAAAATTTTAACCACAGTATTACCCATTCATATGCCAGATCAAGATCAATGTTCTGCTATAAAAAGTAACTGTTCCGGAAGTGAGAACTGAGTACTCCCACCAAAGGGTGAGAAATTGAGAAGGGGAAGGTGCTCAGCTGTTGTTTCCCTGGGAGCTCCCAGCAGTTCCTAGGACAGGTGTATAGCAATTTACACACTTTGAACTTTGTCCTCTGAATTGCCAAGGAGGTGGGGGATTTCTTCTTTTAAAAAAACTGGGCCCATGAGCAATTCAGATGTGCCCTTTCTTTCATAATGACTACCTTTTTTTTGAGACAGAGTCTTGGTCTATTGCCTGGGCTAGAGTGCCATGGCCTCAGCCTAGGTTGAAGCAACGTCAAACTCCTGGGTCAAGTGATCCTCCTGTGTCCCAAGTAGCTTGGACTATTATAGACTACACAATGCCCTGCTAATTTTTCTTTTTTTATTAATTTTTTTTAATTGAATGGTAACTATGTACATTAATGCATTTCTGGGGTACAGTGTGGGGTTTTCACACACAATCCGAAACACTTCCATCAAACTGGTTAACATAGCCTTCATGTCATTTTCTTAGTTATTATTTTAAAACGTTCACATTCTACTCTTAGAAAGATTCACTTGTACCCTTCTAAGATAAACCTCAGAAGTGATCCCTCCAATCCCCCTCCCTCCACCCATTCCCTCTCCCCTCTCCCTCCCCCTAATTTTTCTATTTTTTGGAGACAAAGTCTCACTTTGTTGCCTCTGGTAGAGTGCCATTGCATCATAGCTCAAAACAACCTCAAACTCCTGGACTCAAGTGATTGTCTTGCCTCAGTTTTACTATTTTTTTTTTGGCCGGGGCTGGGTTTGAACCCCTCTGGCATATGGGGCCAGCGCCCTACTCCTTTGAACCACAGGAGCCGCCCAGTTTTACTATTTTTTAATAGAGACTGGGTCTTGTTCTTGCTCTGGCTGGTCTTAAACTCTTGAGCTCAAGCAATCCACCTACCTTGGCCTCTCAGAGTGCTAGGATTATAGGTGTGAGCTACCATGCCACCAAGCCTGCTAATTTTTCTTTCTTTTTTTTTTTTTTTCCAGTAAGGGGGGTTGTCGGCTCGGCACCTATAGCTCAACCGGCTAAGGCGCCAGCCACGTACACCTAAGGTGGCGGGTTCGAATCCCCAGCCCGGACCCGCCAAACAACAATGACGGCTGCAACCAAAAAATAGCCGGGCGTTGTGGCGGGCACCTGTGATCCCAGCTACTTGGGAGGCGGAGGCAAGAGACTCCCTTGAGCCCAGGAGTTGGAGGTTGCTGTGAGCTGTAACGCCATGGCACTCTACCCAGGGGGACAGCTTGAGGCTCTGTCTCAAAAAAAAAAATTCGAATTTCATATTGAAATCAGTGCTGTGGGTGGCGCCTGTGGCTCAAGGAGTAGGGTGCCAGCCCCATATGCCGGAGGTGGAGGGTTCAAACCCAGCCCCAGCCAAAAACCGCAAAACAAAAAAAAAAGAAAAGAAAAAAAAGAAATCAGTGCTATGAAGAAAATAAAACAGCGACCTGATAGAGTGCCTCCTTGACATTGGGTGGTCATGGAAGGCCTTGAATGCCAGGAACAGCCAGCATTGGAAGAGCTGGAGCTCCAGGCAGCAAGAAAGCCATGTGCAAAGGCCCTGAGGTGGGGTGTTGGGGAAACAGCCAGGAAGGCTAGTGTGGGTTGAACAGAGTAAGAGGTGGGGTCTGAGGGGATCCATGAAGGCAGACCACGAATTGGGAGGAGTTTGGATTTTATTCCAAGATCATTGGAAAATTCTCTTTTTCTCAAGCCCCATTACCAAGCGTAGAGTTACAAACACCACCTGAGGAGGTGACAGCTGTACAGATAGGGAAACCGAGGGAGCATCACATCCCTCGCTGAACCGCTCCCTTAACCCTTTCCTCGAAGGTGCTTTGGTGTCTTCGTAAGCCCTTGTCTTTTGACAATAGGGCCTGTTTCGAATCCCGGGCCTGCTGGTACTTTGGGCACAGCCTGTCGCTGTCTCCCTGGGCCTCAGAGATCCTGTCCGCACCGCGGGGCTAATGGCGATTGACCGTTTCCAGCTAGAATCCGAGGTCTCGGCGACCACCGCGCCGCTCCGCCCCAGAGCCCGCCACTCAGACCCTCTATGCCTCTCCATTGGTTGCACATGCTGTCTCCCCGCCCCTGATGTGCCAGTGAGGGCCAATCACGCTCTCAGCACCGTCTTCTCCAGGGGAAGTAGCGGCGCTTGCAAATTGGTTGAGGGTGGGGGCGGGGCGGGGCAGAATTAGTGAATACCTATTGGTTTGCTCCTCCCGGGTGGGCGGAACGTGGATGGCGTGGATGGAGGTGGGGCTCAAAGACAGAAGTGCATGCGAATTGGCTGACAGAAGGGGGAGTGCAGAGCTGGGCGAGCGTCGATTGGTGACTTGTACCTTATGGGCGTGATGCGGAGGGTTCTAGGGACTGCCCTCGTGCCCAGACAGAGAGAAACGGTGACCCCGCCTGGGAACCCGGCGAGAAGTCCTCAACGGAGGGAGTCCGAGCGCCGAGAGGTGAGTGTCCCTGGGGTCCCACCTGTTGGTCTAGGCCCGAACCTGGCACCTTCCAGGTAAGTCCCCCCTCGCATTCCGCGCTGCTTGGAGACTGACTTCCCCCTTGCAGATGGGGAAACTGAGACTGGCCGGGAGTCCTGGGCCAAGGTCACACAGCCATAAGGACTCCACTTGACCCCTCCAGAATTGGCTGGACAGGGACTTGAACTCTCCCCGGGTCGTGCCCACCGCCTCTGTACTCTATCAACCCTACAGGGTGAGTGGGTTTAATCTCCATTTCTCCGGGGAGGAAACTGAGGTTCAGACAGAGAGTGAAACTTGCCCCAGTTCACACAGCCAGGAAGTCTGGGCTCCAAAGCTAGGTTCCCTGAGGCTCTGTGGAGAAATAATCAGCTCTACACCTACTTCCCCAGGTTGCTACCCACCTGCAGCCATGCCTCCTTTGGCCTTGGGCACTGTCCACCTCAGCGTGAACTTTCTCATCACTACCTTGACACCCCCAAACCTGTCTCCAGCCCAGACCTATCTCTACATTTCACATACACACCTTTTCCCACACATACACTTACTTAGATTTTTCATCTCACAAAATCAGTTCCCTCCCCAGGTTCTTCAGTTAGTGTTCAGGGTCATGCCCCGTACTGGACCCAAAGCCTGAGGAAAGTTCTCCTCCCCTTCCCTCAAGCCCCACCTGCACCACCACCCCACCTCCAGTCTCTCTGTCCTGCTTCGTCCTGTGTATCTCCCCTGTCCTAGTGGTCCCCAGTCCCAGACTCCTCTCTAGACTCTGCCTCCATTCTGCCTCCAGTCTAGCCCCACCTGGGGCTATGGAGGCCTCTTCATGTATCTCCTATTTTGAAAACCTTTTATGGAAAAATATCACATATACAGAAAATCGTACAAATTACAAATACACAACTCAAATTTTCATCAAGGGAACGCCTGGTGTAAATAGTATCCAGATCAAGAAGTCAAACATTGGGTGGGCAGAGTGGCTCATGCCTGTAATCCTAGCCCTCTGGAGGTCAAGGCGAGTGGATTGCTTGAGCTCAGGAGTTAGAGATCAGCCAGAACAAGAGCGAGACCCTGTCTCTACTAGAAGTGGAAAAACTAACTCGGTGTTGTGGTGGGTGCCTGTAGTCCCAGCTACTTGGGAGGGTGAGTCCAGGAGTTTGAGGTTGCTTTGAGCTCTGACACCATGGCACTCTAGCCTGGATGACAGAATGAGACTCTGTCTCCAAAAAAAAAAAAAAAGGTAGAACATCTGTCAGTTTTGATGTTTGTAAACTTTTTACTGCACTCCTTTTATTCTTGCTAGACAACCTGTTACACAGAATCCAAATTTCAGCAGAAACAGAGAAGGGCACAGTGAAAATTGTCTCCTTCACACTCTGTCCCCCAGCGATCCAGTTCCCCCGCCCAAGCCTTCCATTCCTTGCCTGTTTGCCAGAGGTAGCAGATATAGACATAAGCAATATATACATTTTTCTTCCCTTTTTTGGCACAAACGGCAGCATTCCATACATGCTGTTCCACTGCCTTTTTCGTTTAACTTCTCTTGAATATGTTTCCATATTGTTACTTAAAGAGCTTCCTGGTGTCTTTTTCTGGCTGCAAGGAACCAACTCCAGAGTGGGGATACACCATGATTTATATGCCCAGTGCCCTACCTGTGGACATTGAGATTTATTTCTGTCCTTTACTCTGCCAAAGAGTCCTGTAATGAATATCCTTGAGTCATTTCACAGGAATATCTGCAGGATAAATACTTAGGAACAGGTTTTTTGGGTCAAAGGTTTTTGTGTGTGTGTATGTGTATCCATAATTTTGGGAAATTTGGTCTCACAGCTGTCCCTGGAGTAATGATCCACAGTGAACGAGACCAAAGGGAGCCTCTCCATGCTACAGACACGTGCTGTAAGCCAGCCCCAGACCTGTCCCCCTGTATCTCCCCACTGCCCTCAGCAGAACTCTTGCAACCTGCCTGTCAGTTCTATAGCTCCTCTTTCCCTCAACTGTCCTTTGGGGGCTCAAGTGTCCCTAGGTTCAGCCTTGTGCTCAGGGAAGGAGGAGTTAGCAGGTGGGTGGGAGTGTGCAGGGCCAAGTGGAGGAAGCAGCCTGGGAAAGGCTCTGGGGTGGGATGTGGTGGGAAGGGCTGAGGCTGGAGGGTCCCCAGAGCCTGGGTAGTGGGGTGCATCTTAATCCCCAGGACAGAGAGAAGCCCTGTGGGAATGGTGTTTGAGACAGGAGAATAGCAGAATCAATTCTGTGTCTTCACAGAGATCATTTTTCTCTCTTCACTTCCTCAGGGAGAACTTTGCAGAACTGCCAACACAGATCTGGCTCCCTCGAAATCTGGCACTTAACACAGTTGTAATTATGTGATTAATTAATTCACTGTGGTTTTGTTTTAGAGGGAGTTTCCATTCAATCTTTTTTTTATTATTGAGATAAAATTTACTATTTTAACCATCCATTAGTTTTAAAATTTGAGACAGTGCGCATAGAACATATTTCCTGTGGTAGATAGCATTTACAAAATAGCAGTAAACACCAGTGCACGCGCCAGCTTACAGAATAGCATCCTTTAGTTTTGTTGTTGCTGTTGTTGAAACAGAGTCTCACTTTGTCACCCTCGGTATAGTGCCGTGGCATCACAGTTCACAGTAACCTCAAACTTTTGGGCTTAAGCAATTCTCTTGCCTTAGCCTCCCAAGTAACTGGGACTACAAGTACCCACCACAATACCCAGCTATTTTTTCAGAGACAGGGTTTCACTCTATCTAAGGCTGGTCTCGAACTCGTGAGCTCAGGCAATCCACCCACCTTGACCTACCAGAGTGCTAGGATTACAGGCATGATCCACCTTGCCTGGCCCAGAATAGCATTCTTTATTTAGTGCCAGTGTCCTCCAGTTTCCCAGCTCACCCTTCATTAGCCCTCAGGGTCTCTGTTTCTCAAATGAATTAAGGAATAAAGGAATGAGCACTAACTGAGGCAGTGGGAGAGAGAGCTAAAGATAAAAGACAAGCTAGAACACCAATTGTGTGACAACTCAGGGACCCAGAAATTAGCCACCCAGGAATACAGGCTGGGACATGCTACCCTGCAATGTGTCCTGGGCTGCTGTGGGGCTTTGGGTGAGTTATGGGCCCCTCTGGATTTCAGTTTCATCCTCCATTAAAGAATTGCTAGTTAGGTGGTCTTACCAGCCCAGTTTCTTTTTCTTTTCTTTTTTTGCAGTTTTTGGCCAGGGCCAGGTTTGAACCTGCCACCTCCAGTATATGGGACTGGCGCCCTACTCCTTTGAGCCACAGGCACCACCTGCCAGTTTCTTTTTCATAGTCTATGTTCTTTACTGTGGTATAATACACTTAGATAAAACTTACCGTTTATGGCTCAGCACCTGTAGCACAGTGGTTACGGCACCAGCCACATACACCAAAGCTGGCAAGTTTAAACCCAGCCTAGGCCAGCTAAACAGCAATGACAACCGTAACAAAAAATACCCAGGCATTGTTGTGGGTGCCTGTAGTCCCAGCTACTTGGGAGGCTGAGGCAGGAGAATCACTTAAGCCTTAGAGTTTGAGGTTGCTGTGAGCTGTGATGCCATGACACTCTACCAAGGGCAACATAGTGAGACTGTCTCAAAATCATCATCATCATCATCATCATCATCTACGCTTTGAACCTTTTTTTGTTTTTGTTTTGTTTTGTTTTGTTGTTTTGAGTCAGTGATGCCATTATAGCTCACTGCATCTTTTTTTTTTTTTTTTTTTTGAGACAGAGCCTCAAGCTGTCACCGTGGGTAGAATGCTGTGGTATCACAGGTCACAGCAATCTCCAACTCCTGGGCTCAAGCGATTCTCCTGCCTCTGCCTCCCAAGTAGCTGGGACTATAGGTGCCCACCACAATGCCTGGCTATTTTTTGGTTGCAGCCGTCATTGTTCTTTGGTGGGCCCAGGCTGGATTTGAACCAGCCAGCTTAGGTGTATGTGGTTGGCTCCTTAGCTGCTTGAGCCTCAGGTGCCGAGCCAGCTCACTACATCCTTGAACTCCTGGGCTCAAGCAATCTCACCACCATGCCCAGCTTTTTTTTTTTTTTTAAGAGATGGAGGTCTCACTATATTGCCTAGGCTGGTCTCAAACTCCTAATCTCAAGCCATTTTCCCACCTTGACCTCCCAAGGTGCTGGGATTGCAGGTGTGAGCCACCTCACCCAGCCCCTTTGAACTATTTTAAAGTTTACAAGTAAGTAGCACTTAGTACATTCATGGTATGTGTACCCCTATGGCCATTAGTGGTCACCACAAAATCCTCTCTCCACAGCTGCTGGCAGCCATCAATCCATTTTCTGTATCTGTGGGTTTGCCTGTACTGGAAGTTTCATATAAATGGAACCCTACACTATGTGCCCTTTTAAATCTGGCCTTTCACATCTGGCCTTTCACTGATCACTGTGTTTTGTTTTGTTATTTTACTCTGTCACCCTGGCTTGAGTGCCATGGTCTCATAGCTCCCAGCAACCTCAAACTCCTGGGCTCAAGTGATTCTCTTGCCTCAGTCTCCTGAGTATGTGGGACTATAGGTGCCTGCCACTATGCCTGGCTAATTGTTCTGGGTCTCACTCTTGCTTAGGCTGGTCCTGAGACAGTGGAGTAGCAGAGTCAACTTTGTGTTTTTACAAAGATCATTTCTCTCAGGCTGGGATTAAAGGCATGAGCCCCTGTGCCCTACTGGAGCACTGTTTTTGTGTTCCATCCATGTCACATGTGTCAATGTTCTGGTCCTTTCTGTAACTGGATAATATTCCATCAGATGGGGTACCATCCTTATATTCCAAGACCTGGGAGGGGCTCAGCCAGCTTTTGTTTTTTCCACATGGGTAAACTGAGCTTCAGAGAGCAGTCAGTGACCACGCTGGCCAAGTCAGACTTGAAGGCTCTCAAAACACTACCAACCCCATAGGCTGTGGAGGAGGGAGGTGACAAAGCCTGCACTAACATCTGGGCTCCTCAGTGCTGGCTCCAGTCCCCTGGGTATGTCCCTTCACTGGTTGGGCCTCAGTTTTCTCTTAAGGTGAGGATCAGACCCCTGGACCATCATTCAGAGAGACCCTGGGCAGTGGGCTGGATGTACCACATAGAAAAACAGAGTCCCTGCAGGGGACACATGGTAATGGAGTTACAGGAGGCCCAGGTGAGGTTCGAACTTGCTGCCCCCAGTTTGCAGGGACAGTGCTCTAACTACTGGGCTACAGTGCCTAGCTGGCACAGAAGTACTTCTTTTTTTTTAAACAGAGCCTCAAGCTGTCACCCTGGGTAGAGTGCAGTGGCATCACAGCTCATAGCAACTTCCAACTCCTGGGCTCAAGCAACCTGCCTCCACGTCCCAAGTAGCTGGGACTATAGGCACCCACCACAACACCTGGCTATTTTTTGGTTGTAGCTGTCATTGTTGTTTGGCGAACCCGGGCTGGATTTGAACCCACCAACTCAGGTGTATGTAGCTGGCACCTTAGCTGCTTGAGCCACAGATGCCAAACCAGAAGTACTTCTTGATACTGTGCAGTCTCTAGAAAGGAGAAGGCTAGGTCTGGAGGTGACACTGGGAGCCCAGTGTAGACATAGTCCAGAAGGTTCCCAGGGAAGGGGCATCCACATAACAGAAATAAGAATCATGATCCAGGCCCAGGGATCAACAGACAAAGAGACCTGTAGGGAGGAAGAAGGTGCAAAGTACCCTAGAGCCCACGAGGCTCTGAGTGCAGGGGCACTGAACAGCCTGAGAGAACTCTACTCCAGCCTAACCCACCCCACAGCCTCTCTGCCCACCCCTAGGAAATGGCAGTCAGGCCCAGCCTGGGCCGCGTCCTCCCAGGATCATCTATGCTGTTCTTGTGTGACATGCAGGAGAAGTTCCGCCACCACATTGCCTACTTCCCGCAGATTGTCTCCGTGGCAGCTCGCATGCTCAGGGTATGATGCAGAACCTCCTCCATCAGACCAAGGGGTCCCAGCCACTCCTTCCTCAGACTCAGATCCCTCTTCCCCTTCCCCAACACAGGTGGCCCGGTTGCTGGAGGTGCCAGCTGTGCTGACAGAACAGTACCCAGAAGGCCTGGGCTCCACGGTGCCAGAGTTGGGGGCTGAGGGTCTGCGGCCACTGCCCAAAACCTGCTTCAGCATGGTTCCTGCCCTGCGTCAGGAGCTGGACAGTTGGCCACAGCTGCGCTCTGTGCTGCTCTGCGGCATCGAGACACAGGCCTGCATCTTGGTGAGATCCTGCCCAACCCCTGGGATGGGGTCCCCAATCTCATGTGAGATCTCATGTAAATAAAACATCCCTCCCTCATCCAGAGCCCTCTGCCTTCCTGCAGGGCTCCCATCCTGACCTGGGACCTTTATCCTCACCTGTGGGTCCCATCCTGTCTTAGGACCCCACCCTGTCTTAGTACCTCTATGACCCCAGACCCCTTCATCCCCATTCTGGGTTCCTAATTTTGACCCAGGTCCCCAGTCCCTCATCTGAAATCCCTGTTCTTGTCGGGTTTGGTCCTGACTTCTCTCTGCCCTCAGAACACAGCCCTGGACCTCCTGGACCGGGGACTGCAGGTCCATGTGGTGGTGGATGCTTGCTCCTCACGCAGGTGAGAGGCCTCCCCCCCAGGGGTGAGTACATTGGGGTGACCAGGGACACCCATGAAGGAGCACAGGGTAGCATTCCTGCCACACGTGCCAGGATGTCTGGGTGTCCTAGTGAGGCATCCATACCTACCTTCCCTCTGTCCTCACAGCCAGGTAGACCGGCTGGTGGCATTGGCCCGCATGCGGCAGAGTGGAGCTTTCCTTTCCACCAGTGAAGGGCTCATCCTGCAGCTTGTGGGAGATGCTGCCCACCCCCAGTTCAAGGAGGTAATGCCCACCCCAGCCACCCCCTCTGTGCATCTGCTAATGTCTTATCTTTGGACTCATGGCACACAGCATGCTGCTGCCTCAGGAATGGGGATAAGTTCTTGCATGGGAGACTGCCAGGGACTGCCATGAGAAAGTAGCTAGCAAGTGGCCATGAGGACTGGTGACAAAGATGAAACAGGGAGGTGATCCTGAGAGTGTCAGGGTGCAGAGATAGACTGGGAGGCTTCCTTTAGATGCCTTTAAAATGAAGTAAAGAAGGGAGGGAGCCAGGCCAACTTGGAGAAGAACAGTCCAGCAGAGATTCCTTTCCCTCCATCTGTTCAGGCTCTGCCCCATCAGGCTCCGATGCCCCTACCCCAGTTTCTCAGATTCCACACCCAAAACCAAGTGGCCTTCCTAGGCCAGGGTCTGCCCAGGTACTATGCCCCCCTGCTTCTAATCCTTAGCTCTCAGAATGATGCAGAAATGCCAGAACATAACAGTCCCAGATCCTGCTAGGTTTCTGTGGGGTGTTCATCAAGCACCTGCTCCAGCCATGGTGGCACATGAAGGTTTGCCTCCCAGAGTCTGCATCAGGGTGCAGAGATGAAAAGCCAGACCACGGTTAGTCCCACATTGTGACCTGAAGCTGGGAGGAGACTGTGCAGAAGGCTGAGCCAGAATGATGCAGGGGGCCTGAAGCAGGGGTCAGGAGGAGAAGAACAACCAGACAATCATGAAGTGCTCCTGGGAGAGGTGGTGCTTTACTCATCTTATTCAAGGAACTGTTACAGGGCCTGTGGGGGGCGGGGGGCACTGTGGTCTCACCCAAAGATTTAGGATTTCAGCAATGGGTAGCCATTGGAATTTTGTGCAGAGGAGCTGGCCACAGTCAGCTCAGCAGTTTACAAGCTCTTTCTGGCATTGTGTGACCAGTGGGCTAGGGAAGATAGCATGGAGGGCTGGAGGGAGACTAGTGAACAGCTGCTTTGGGCATCCAGGAAAGCAGTAACGGGGGCTTGATCAGGATAAAGGCAGTGGGGATCCTGGCATTGGTTTTTACTGTCCTCCTTTTTTCTTCTTTTTTCTTTTTTTTTTTCATTTTTTCTTATTTTCTGGACATAAACTTGGTAAGACTTGCTGATGTATGAAACGTGGTTGGTTGCTCATGTCCATCTAAGAAGCAGTTGTATAAATGAGTCTGGAGAGTCCAGGGGCACAGTCTAGGCTGGATTTGGGAGTCCAGAAGAGGGATGGTAAAAATGAGATAAGAAGAGGAAGGTATGGACAAGATGCTCCAGGACAAGCTGTCCACCCTTAGTGGCCCAAGCCAACAAGGCAGACCCAAGATGGTGAGCAGTTAGTAGCTGAATCAGGTATGTGTGATGAAAGGGAAGCCTTAGGAAAACTTTTGAGAAAAGGGAGTACATGGCTTGGTCAGCTGCTATCAAGAGGGTGTCTGAGATGAAAATGGAGAAGCTTCCCATAGATTGGCCATCATGGAGATGGGCACCTCTGACTTTTCCTGACCCACCCACACCCTACCCCCACAGATCCAGAAGATCATCAAGGATCCCGCACCTGACAGCGGGCTGCTGGGCCTCTTCCAAGGCCAGAACCCCCTCTTCCGCTAAACTCCAGCCTTCTTGAGAGAAGATCACCCTCCTATTACCTGGACCTCAGAGGAAACCCTGCCCCCAGCCCCTGTCCCTAGATCCCTAGAGTGGTGCAGTCCACAGGGAGTGCCACCCTCTTGGGAATCGGAGGCACGATGCTATCTTCCCATTGGGCAGCTACTCCCGGAAATGCAAATGAGACTCCTGGTGGCTGGGCGGGAGTTGGTTGAGCCGAGATGAAGGCGTGGCTCAGCCCCCGGCTACTTCACGAGACGGGAAGGGGAGGGAGAAGGAATGTCACAGACTGTGGGACCGGGACTTACAGAATAAACATTGAAGAGACTGTGGACTGAACCATTCTTGGGTTTGGAGGGGTATCCCGGGGGCGACTGGGGGCTGCAGGCAGGAGAAAGAAGGGTCCCCAGCAGGTGGGCAGGGGGAGGTGCCTGTTCGTTGCTCAAAGTCAGTGCAAGGCAAAGGCTGGCCGCAGCCACATCTGCACGGAAGCCAGCGCGCATCTGCACTGAAGCGAGCGGCTGGGGTCGTCAACACGCCTGCCCCCCTCCACCCCCGGCAGTGCGCGCGCACGCCCAGACCTGTCGGCTGGCAGACACGCGCTGGCTCTGCCTCCCCCGGCTGGCCCCCAACGCTGTCGCCGCCCCCGACTCCACAAGGGTCCCGCATCCGGAGAGCGAGGTGAGTGTGACCGCACCCTGGTGTGGAGAGGGAAACTGAGGCATGGGGGACACGGGGGCAGTGAGGAAGGAAGAACCGGCATCTGGATGGATGGATGGATGGATGGGTAGATGAATGGATGGAAGGACAGACGGCTTCAGTCTAGTGGTTCCTGCTCCCTCGAGACTCAGGAGTTGGGGGATCCATATGGGGCGCCCAGAATTCTGCAGCCCCCTTGGAGAGCTGGAAGTTAGGACTCTACAGACACCCCCCCCCCGCCCCCTGTCAGAGCTCCTTCCCGTCACCAAGATTCGCAGACATTATTACTTCCTCCCCAACCTTGGGGACCAAAGAAGGCAACCTCTGAGTCCTCCAGGGACATAGGCATCAAAGCTCTTAGACAGCCGACCCCCATTGGGTAATCAGAGCCCCCACCGCCCACCCTGCAAGCCCAGATCCTCCCAGAAGGCCCTGTCCTGGGAGCCCGCCGTCAGAGTGCCCAGCGCTCCTCCCCCCAGGGACCTAGGAGGAGCCCCTGGGCCCCAGGCATCGGTGCCCCCGGCCCCCGCCTTCCGGATTCAGGTGTTCCCCCCCTCCTCACCCCCCAGTACGAAGCTTCGCTCTCTGAGGCCCTGTTCGCGTCGCGGAGGCCCCGCTCGCGTCGCCATGGCAACAGGAGTCTATTTTGCGCTGGGAACACACAGCTCCCGCCGCAGCGCCCCCCAACCCCCAACCCGACCCGAGTGAAAGTGGGGGGACCAGAGAGAGGGCTCAGGGGTCTGATGCCCAGGGGTACGGGGTGAAGACGAGGGGAGACACACAGACACCCAGAGGGGCAGAGATCCATAGACAGCAAACCTGGGACAGAGACACAGAGAGGCGTGAGGCCAGGCAACGAGAGACAAGTGGAGATGGGAGACGGAGAGGACAGACGCAGAAGAGATGTAGAGGCAGAGATAGGCGGAGGAAGGAGGGAAATGGAGGCTCAGAGACAGAGCCTGGACAGAGACTCTAGGATGGAAAGAGATAGAAACCGGCCAGCAGCAGAGACTCAAAGAGACACAGGCTAAGAAAGACCATGACCCAAGGGCAGATCGAGTTAGAGAAGGAGACGGGTGGGGGCCGAGGGAGGGGGCGGCTGGAGACGGTGGTCCTGGAGGAGGGAGGGACAGGGCCTCCCCAAGACCAGAGACCGAGACAAGTGAGACCGGAAGGCGCAAGGATGGGGAGGGGTGCAGAGACCGGGTCTCAGTGGCCCTGGGCTGCGGGTTGGAGGAGGGTCCTCCTCCCTCTCTCGGTCCCCACCTTCCCTGCAGCCGGTGACAGACAGCTCCCCTTCGCAGCCTCTTAGGATCTCCCGCCCTTCCACCCCCGTACTTGGAACTGGGGTCTCCCCAGGTTCCACCCAGAGCCCTCTACTTCTCTCTGTGCTTTCCTCCACTTCCTCCTAAACCCATATCCCTACCCCAAATTGACCTGTCAGCACCCCACCCCATGTTCCTAGGAGCGCCTCCCTTTGCCTTCAGACCCACATCCGCCTGGAGGAGCTTCAGCCTCTTTTCCCACCTTCTGCTAGCCATTGCCCAGCTCCCCCAAATCGCAGAGGAACTAGCTTGTCCTGGGTTTCTGACCCCCTGTAGGTCATTACCTCCCCTCTCTCCTTCCTGGGGTTTAACTCCATCTCTAGGTCTCTGCCCATTCTCTATTGTCTCCTTCTCCTTCAGTGTCCCCCCCCATCCCTGTTCACCCCTCTCCAAGACTCTCTCCCACCTCCACCCACCCCCTGGACCCTCTTTCTGTGGGCTTATATCTCCTCCCTGTCTGTCTGTCTCTCTCTTTCTTTGTCTCCCACCCCCAGCCTCTACCTCCCCCTCTTTCTCTGGGTCTCTGTCCTCTTTGTGGGTATCTGTACCCCTCTAGCTCTCTATACCCCTCTCCCCAGGCCTCTATTTCCCCTTCAGAATCTGTCTCTTTTTCTAGGTCTCTGGGCACTCCCCCCCAACACCCCACCTCCCAAAGCCCCCTCTTCCTGTTCCTCTCCCAAGTCCTCCCCCAGCCACCCTTCTGCCATCCCAGTTCTGCACCCCAAACCCCAGCTGGCATGGCTGGGGGAGGGACAGAGGAGTGTGTAGGGTGCCCCATGGTTCTGGGCAGGGGACAGGTATGGGAGAGTGGCTTCTCTAGGAGTCCAGGGACCATACGACCCTGCTCAGGCCCTGTCCCCAGGATGGCTCCCTGACTGCAGCCCCATCTCTGTGTCTCTTAGGTCCTGAGCAGGAATGGAGTGGGGTATTCAGGGTTCAGGAATGGAGACACTTGGGTTCTGGGGCCCCCTTCCTCCCAGGCTGTGGAGAGAGAAAACTGTGGAGGGGGAAAGTGCCTCTGTGTGTGGTGAGAACCAGGTGGGGATGGAGGTGGGTGTGTCTGGCTATGGGGTAGAGGGTGTCACATGCTGCTGGGGGAAGGTGTGTTTGCACGTGTGTGCATGCACCTATGGAGTTGCAAGACTGTGATGTGAGCAGATGGGTGGTGTCCACATGTCACTGGGTTGGGTACCTCCCTGATGGTAGGTACTCTAAAGCTCTGTGTGGTCCAGGATGTCATCACCTCTGAGTCCTATCGTGGCTCAAAATGCACAGAAATCAATAGCTGTGAGTCTGCATAGAGTTGTGTGTATGTGTGTCTCTGTGTTGGGAGGAAGCTACAGGTGTGTCACAAGGATGACATTGGGTGTCCTTGCATGTGTGTCTGGGGCACTGCCTAAGTGTCTTGTATATATGTGAATTCTGCTGTGTGTTTGTGAAGGAAGAGAGATATAAGGGAAGAAGAATTAGTTCCCTGCATCTGGACTGGGCACTGTGTCTGTCAAGTGTGTCCTTGCTCTGCCACCAATAGCTGCTGCCTCACATCAGGAGGGGTAGAGAAACCAGGTGTGAGTGTGTTGTGTTTGGGTGCATTGCTGGCTTTGGAGAGGGTGCCACTTCTCTCGCTCTCCCTCCTTCTCCTCCTGCTGGAGTTGTGAATGGCCTGGAACTGTGTCTCCCAGGATGTGTGCACGTGTGTGCAGTTGGAGGAGCCCGTGAGACTGTTAGCGAATGGAGAAATTATGTCCATGCTGCCCAGCTGGAGGCTTGGCACAGAATGGGGAGTGAGCTAGAGAACCACTAGCCCATACAGCAGCCTTTGTGCAGATGAGACAAAGGCACACTGCGCCCTTCCTGAGCCCAATCAGTGCCCCCATGTCGATGGTTGGGCAGGCAGATGGCCCCTTTGGGTGAATTTGAGAAGGGCACTCACTTCCCCAGATGGATGCTACCCTGCCAGTGCATGCCTCGAGAAGGAGAGTTTGGCTGCATTTCACCTTCTCAGGTAGACCCCCTTGTTCAGTGCAGAACCTATCCAACTGTGCATGACAGCCCTCAATGAATGAAAGAATCTGTATCACTCTATGCCACTCACAGAAGGGGTGAGTCTGTATGAGCATCATCCCACATCTCTGTGTATAGGATAAAGACATTCTTGTTCTACACAGGTTGCATTGCTCAGAGACCTGCCTTCAAAGCCCAGCCCCGCTACTTGTGCACTATGGGGCTCAGGCAAATAATAGGACCACATGGAACCTTGATGTCCTCATCTGAAATATGAATGTGTATGTGAAAGAAAAAGAGACAGAGAAAACCTACCTCTTGTGTTTCTTTCCACATTCATCTACAAGATGTTTATTGAGCACCTACTATGCATCAGGCACCAAAGCTGGGTGGTGCAGATAGAATGGTAAACAACATAGACAAACACATCTGAGCATGGTGGCTCACGCCTATAATCCTAGCACTCTGGGAGGCCAAGGCAAGTGAATTGCTTGAACTCACGGGTTCAAGACCAGCCTGAGCCAGAGTGAGACCTCATCTCTAAAAAATAGCCAGGTGTTGTGGCAGGCACCTGTAGTCCCAATTACTTGGGAGGATGAGGCAAGAGAGTCACTTTAGCCCAAGAGTTTGAGGTTGCTGTGAGTTCTGATGCCACAGCACTCTATCAAGGACAACAAAGTGAGACTCTGTCTCAAAAAAAAAAAATCTGCTGTCATGAAGTCTCTAGCTGATGGGGGAAAATGGACAATAAGTCAATGTACATGTATGTGGCAGGTAGAGACCAGAGACATCAGAGCCATGAAAAGATAGGAAACAAGTAAGGAAGCCATAGATTATCTGGGCTGCTGTCATAGGTCTGGCAGGGAAAGCTGTCTGGGATGACATGTGAATGGCATCCTGGAGGAAAGAAGAAAGGCAGACAGCCAGGCCAACATCTGTAGGAAGTGGGGTCCCCGCTGAAGGGAACAGCAAATTTGAAGGCATGAATGTGGAAAAGCAAAAGGAAAAAGGAAAGGGTGGGAAAGAGGAGCTCCTGGCCCAGAGTCAGGGATTTATTCTGGCCCTAACAAGAAGCCACAGCAGAGTCTGACCAGGGCAGTGGCTGACAGCATTGACTGACCTAGGTTGCTCTTTTAATTGTGGTAAAATACACATAACATGAAATTTAATCATTTCACCATTTACAAGTGAATTCAGTGGCATTTAGGACATTCACTCTGTTGTGCAACCATCACCACTCACTAGTTACAGAACATTCTCATCACTCCTAAAGGATGCCCAGTACCCATTAGCAGTCAATCCCATTCCCCTCCCCCAGTTAGCTCCAAGCAATTACTGCCTGCCTTTCTGCCTGTATATACATGAAATCATACCACATGACCTTTATGTCTGCCTTCTTTCACTGAACATAAAGTCTTCAATGTTCATGTCTGATGCAGCACAGACCAATGCTTTGTTCCTTTTTATGGCTGAATAATATTCCATTCTGTAGATGTGCCACATTTTATTCATTCATTCCGAGTGAAGGACACTGGTTGTTTCCATTTGGGGGCTATTATTCAAGGTGCTGCTATGAGCATTCACATGTAACTGTGAATTATGTTTTGAGTTCTCTGGGGTAGATACCTAGGAGTGGAATTGTTGGGTCGTATAGTAATTCTGTTTAACTTTTTAGGGAAGCACCAAACTCTTTTCTGCAGTGTGGGCCAAACCACTTGTAAGACGCCCATTAACCACCCAAGCAGAGGTGTTCAGCAGGTATTGAGATACTGTAGGTCCAAGCTAGAGATGAAAAGGAGAGTTGAGCCCCTGTGGGAGGTGAGCTAACTGAGGCTCCCCATAACCCTCCTTTATCCCAACCACTTACAATTTTTCTTTTTTTGAGACAGAGTCTCTGCTCAGTACCTGCGGCTCAAGTGGCTAAGGTGCCAGCCATATACACCTAAGGTGATGGGTTCAAATCCAGCCTGGGCCCGCCAAACAACAATGACAGCTGCAACCAAAAAACAGCCAGGCATTGTGGCGGGCACCTGTGCTCCCAGCTACTTGGGAGGTTGAGGCAGGAGACTCACTTGAGCCCAGGAGAGGTTGCTGTGAGCTGTGATGCCATAGCACTCTACCCAGGGGGACAGCTTGAGGCTCTATCTCAAAAAAAAAAAAAAAGAGAGAGATAGAGTCTCACTTTTGTTGCCCTCAGTAGAGTGCAATGACATCACAGCTCACAGCAACCTCAAACTCCTGGGCCCAAACTCAGCCTCAGCCTCCCAAGTAGCTGGGACTGCAGGTGCCCGACACCTGGCTATTTTTTTTGTTGCAGTTGTTTAGCTGGCCCGAGCCGGGTTTGAATCCACCACCCTAGGTGTATGTGGCTGGCACCATAACCACTGTGCTTTAGGTGCTAAGCCTATTTTTTGTTTTTTTTGTTTAGCTGGCCCTGGCCAGGTTCGAACCTGCCACCTCCCATGTACATGGCTGACATTCTAACCATTGAGCTACAGGCACCCAGACACTAACAATTTTATTGATGGGCCATGTGCTCCCCAAACACATACAAATGGCAAGGGATAAATACTAAAAACAATACTAGGCTCAGCACCTGTGGCTCAAGTGGCTAAGGCGCCAGCCACATACACCTAAGGTGGCAGGTTTGAATCCAGCCCGGGCCACCAAAACAGCAATGATGGCTGCAACCAAAAAATAGCCTGGCGTTGTGGCGGGCGCCTGTAGTCCCAGCTGCTTGGGAGGCAGAGGCAGGAGAATCACTTGAGCCCAGGAGTTGGAGGTTGCTGTGAGCTGTGATGCCACAGCACCTTACCCAGGGTGACAGCTTGAAGCTCTGTCTCAAAAACAAATAAACAAACAAAACAAAAATACTGAATTATATTTAGGAAATTAATCCCAACATAACCTAACCCCTTAGGTTGCTTTCATTTCTTCACAGCTTCCTTTGTAATTTCTCAATATTTCTTCACAATTGTCTTCAATATGTGTCACATTCATCTCTGTCCCTTCTAACTCTCCCCTCATCAGAGCATAAAGCTCCCCAAAGACAGGAACCCTGTGGGTTTACTCACCCCTGCATCCTAAGTGTTCATGACAGCATTTAGCCCAATGAAGACGCTCAGTAGACAATAAGTGAATATTTGCAGAAGGAACCCCTGTCCCACACACTGCTGGCCCTGGGCTAAGCTAAGCTTCATGGAAGCCTCCTTCAGGGTAGGGGCTATTAGAATTATCATCTGGAAGAGGGGAAAAGTAGGGCTTGGTAGGGGCAGTCACCCCAGAATATGCCTTTAACCACCGGGTCATTCCTCCTGGGGGTCTCAGACCCCTCTCTCCCTGATACTGGCATCCCCCCACTGCTATCATCCCTCTGTGTCCACCAGGGCCCATTGGGTATGTTGGGGACATGGCTGGACGGTTGCTTTAGAGACAGCTGGAAGAACTGTCCCATCTGCCCCTTGACTCCCATATCTCTCTTCTTCATTCTGTGTCTCCCTTCTGAAATGGTAGCAGCAGCCCTTTCCTAAATATTATATATATATGTGTGTGTGTGTGTGTCTGTGTGTGTGTGTGTATACACATATATGTCCCAAAAGTTGCCCCTAAGTTACCACACATGGGGAAAATGGGAATTGTAGCTAAATGTACCTTTATTTGCAAAGTATTCATTATAAAATTTTACAAAGATATGGCCAACATGTCAAGAATATTTTGCGGGCGGTGCCTGTGGCTCAGTGAGTAGGGCGCTGGCCCCATATACTGAGGGTGGTGGGTTCAACCCCGGCCCCTGCCTAACTGCAACAAAAAAATAGCCGGGCATTGTGGCAGGCGACTGTAGTCCCAGCTACTCAGGAGGCTGATGCAAGAGAATCACCTAAGCCTAAGAGTTGGAGGTTGCTGTAAGCTGTGACACCACAGCACTCTACCCAGGGTGACAAAGTGAGACTCTATCTCTAAAAAAAAAAAAAAGAAGAATATTTTGCAAATAAAGATATAGCTCCAATTTCCCATTTTCCCTATGCATGGCGACTTTTTTTTTTTTGAGACAGAGCCTCAAGCTATCCCCCTGGGTAGAGGGCTGTGCCATCACAGCTCACAGCAACCTCCAACTCCTGGGCTCAAGCGAGTCTCCTGCCTCAGCCTCCCAAGTAGCTGGGACCACAGGCACCCACCACAACACCCAGCTATTTTTTGGTTGCAGCCGTCATTGCTGTTTTGGTGGCCCGGGCTGGATTCAAACCTGCCACCTTAGGTGTATGTGGCTGGAGCCTTAGTCACTTGAGCCACAGGTGCAGAGCCTGTATGGTGACTTTAGAAGCAACTTTTTGGACACCTTGTACATTCTACCTACAATATACTAGGCCCTGTTCTAAGCTCTTTACGCATAATCACCTGACCACTGGTGATAAAAAATAAGCATCCTTACCCCATTTTACAGATAGGGGAAACTGAGGTGCGGGAGGCTTAGCTAAGAGCCTGTCCGTGTCAGGCAGCTAGAAGATAAGCCACTCTGCTACAGTGCCTCATCAGCAGTGGATGGAGACTCTCACACCTGACTGTAAGAGTGTGGGGTGTGTGAGAGAGATCTGATGTCCCTTGATTACTAGACCTGAATAAAGAAATGGGCCCTGGGGGGACAGAAGTGGGTAATTGTGTCTGTCCCACCAAAGTAACATTTGCTGGTGCCTGGAGATAGCTTATGCTGTCGCAACCTGGGGGAAAGTGGACGCTCCTGGCGTCTGCTAGGATCCTGCTAAACATCCTCTGGTGCACAAGGCAGGCTCTCGAAAGAGTAGGATGCTTCCCAGCTGCCTGGTCTGTAAACTCAAATTCTCAACTTGAATCTCTCTCTCCCTCCCTCCCTCGCTCCCTTTCTTTTCTCCCTTCTCCCACCCACCCCTCATCTGTTTCCCTTCCTGCCCTCCCCGCCCCCACTGCCCCATCCCACCTCCCCTCCCGCACCGGTTCCTTCGCCTACCTTCACGCCTATCTGCTTTTTGTCCTCCCCTCTAATTTCTGCACACGCCCTTATGTCTCGTCGATCCTCCCCATCTCTTTTCCCCCATTCATCACTCCTTGTGATCCCTTCTCTGTCCACCTATTATCATCTCTCTTCTCCTTCGGCCGCGTCCGGGCGCGCTTCCCCGCTCTCCCACCGCCGCCCTCCACCGCCGCATGGGGCGGCCAGCTCTGGCCCACGCAGCCGCATCCTCGCTGTAGCTCTCCGCCCTCTACCTTCCCTCAGCCCGCCTTCCTCGGCCTCTCCGCCCACCCCTCGGAGCGCCTCTTCCCTTCTAGCCATCTCTCTCCCGCCCACCTCCCCGAACTCTGCAGCCTGGCGGTCGGGTCCGACCTCCTGCACGCCCCATGCCGGCCCTCCTGCTCCTCGCGCTCCTGGCGGTCACCTCGGGACAAGCCGGGGCGCGCCCGTCCAACACCACAAGCGCCGAGCCGCCGGGCCCGCTGCCCGCCCTGCTGGCGCACCTGCGGCGCCTGACTGGGGCGCTGACTGGCGGCGGTGGCACCGCGGGCCCGGGCGCTAACGGCACCAGAACGAGCCCCTCAGGCGGGGCGGGCGCTGCTGCGCGGGCGCCCCCTCCCGCCGAGCTCTGCCACGGTTACTACGATGTCATGGGCCAGTACGACGCCACCTTCAACTGCAGCACCGGCTCTTACCGCTTCTGCTGCGGCACCTGCCACTACCGTTTCTGCTGTGAGCACCGTCACATGCGCCTGGCGCAGGCCTCCTGCTCCAACTACGACACGCCCCGCTGGGCCACCACGCCTCCGCCGCTGGCCGGGGGTGCCGGGGGTGCTGGAGGTGTGGGCGGGGGGCCAGGACCCGGCCAGGCCGGGTGGCTGGAAGGGGGCCGGGCAGGGGGACCTGGGGGCCGCGGGGGCGAAGGCCCTGGGGGCAGCACTGCCTATGTGGTGTGTGGTGTCATCAGCTTTGCCCTGGCCGTGGGCGTCGGCGCCAAAGTGGCCTTCAGCAAGGCGTCGCGTGCGCCCAGGGCTCACCGAGAGATCAACGTGCCCAGGTGGGTGTGCGCTGGAGCTGGAGGGTGAGGAGCGGTGAGCCGGGCTTGGGCACTGGGGGTGGGGCCATTCGAGGAAGGCGGGACTACAGTGATGGGGTGTGGTCAGAGACCGAGGTGGCTGCCTCTTGCAGGAGCCGGTGATGGGCACCGCCTGATGATAAACGAGTCAGAACCTACCTAGCTGTCGAAGAGCGATGGAGGGAGCAGGAAAAGCTCAGGCCTTAATTCCTCCCACAAATATTTCTTGAGTAACTTCCGCGGGCCAGGAACCGGAGATGAAGCAGTGAACAAAACAAGTCTTTGCCCTGATAGATAAGCCAGGCTTCCAAACCCAGGTTCGCTGTCTATGGGCTGTGTGACTCTGGGCAATTTTCCAACCTCTCTGTGCCTCAGTTTCCTGTCTTTCCAATGAAACTAATAATAGTTTTCACCTAGTCAGATTTTTTTTTTTTTTTAGAGACAGAGTCTCACTTTATCACCCTCGGTAGGGTGCTTTGGCGTCGCAGCTCACAGCAACCTCCAGTTCCTGGGCTTAGGCAATTCTCTTGCCTCAGCCTCCCAAGGAGCTGGTACAACAGGCGCCCGCTACAACACCCGGCTATTTTGTTGTTGTTGTTGTTGCAGTTTGGCCGGAGCTGAGTTTGAACCTGCCACCCTCAGTATATGGGGCCGGCGCCCTATTCACTGAGCCACAGGCGCAGCCCACCTATTCAGATTATAATGAAGATTAACTGTATTGAGTCATGTAGAGGCCTGGCACATAGCAAGCATTCAGCAAAAGTCAGTGGTGGAGTCAGTAAGCGCGTGCAAGTGCAGTGTAAAGTTAGATGCCAGTATGTTAGTTGCGGTGAAGAAGGTAAAGCAACATAAAGTCTTGGAGGAGGGTGCTGGCTTAGATGAAACAGTTAGAAGAGGCTTTTGGAAGCAGAGATCTGACGAAGGGAGGGAGTGAGCTGAATAGCAGGTATCTGGGAGGAACATTCCCGGCAGACGAAACAGCCTCCCCACCCCACCCCCACCCTTGTGGCTTGTTTGCAAGACAGAGGAGGGGCCAGTGCAGCTGGACCGCAGTGAGAGGAGACAAAAAGAGGCAGGTAGGGCCAGGTTTATTCTGGTGGCTGTGAAGCCAGTGAGGGTCCTGGGCTTAGGCTCAATGCTATCTAACAATTTTTTAAAAACCACGGAGCTGTACATGTGAGACTCGACTGTAGGGCCAATGGCTGAAGTGGGGAGATCTGTTAGGTGCAGCTGAGAGAGGGTGCTGATAGTGGCAGAGATGGTGAGAAGTGCTCCAATGTGCAGGATTGCTTACAGGTGTGAAGGAAAAAAAGAGGAGTCAATGTGATTAGAAGATTTGGGATCCACATGTCTTCATGGATGGGGCACCATGCAAAAGGAACAGAAGGAGGAAGACTGCAAAAGGAACAGAAGGAGGATCTCAGATTGATCAGGGGAGAACCCACAGGGAGAATGATGTTGGAGGAACCACAGGGGGTGGGACCCAAATGAATAGGGGGAGGAGCACTTCTAGCTACCCAAGAAATGGTAACATTAGGGTGGGCATGGCAGTGATGGGGATGCGGATAAAAGCAAGAAGTGAGGCTCAGCTGACAGATTCTCCCAAAGGCGAGAACAAAGACGGCAAAGAGACCCAGCCCTGCCCCTGCACTCCCATCCCCAATCCCCAGGCCACTGACCATCTTTGCCATTTTTTAGGGCTCTGGTTGACATTCTGAGGCATCAGGGGGGGCCTGGGGCCCGCCCGGACCGGGCCCGAAGTAGCTCCCTGACCCCTGGGCTGGGAGTTTCCGACAGCATAGCCCCCAGGACACCTAAGAGCCTCTACAACACCGTGAAGCCCACCAACCTCGGTAAGTGGGATATGGTAGTGACCACACACCTCATCCCTGTAGTTCTGCCTGCCCAGGTGGCCCCAGCCCTATTGCCCAAGCCCCAGCCTTTGCTAGCCCTGAATCCTTCTGTCCTTCAACAGCAGTGCCCACAATGAGGAGCAAGACTGGGGACTCCACAGTGTGTCAGACCCCTTTGCTGCCCTCCCATGGACAGCCTGTGTGGGAACCATGGACACCGTGGTGATTTACATTTAGACATGCTCAGCCTCTGCACTCAGACCACCCAACAGCCAGCTACACAGAAGGGCACACCTAACTATTGAATTAGAATTTGCAGGGAGCAAGACTACTTGGGTTCAAATCCTGGTTCTGCTACTGTGTGACCTGGGACAAGTGACTTTATTTCTCTAGATCTAGGTTTCCTCCTCCATGAAATAAGAAACACAACAACACTCACCTCATAGGGTAATGGTAAAGGTCAAATTAGTCAGGTATTTAGATCAATGTGTAAAACAGAAAATACTATGTAATTGTGAGCTCTTGTAATTGTGAAATATAACATATAATTATTATGTATTCATTATATACTATATCTTAATATAATATATAATAAATATATTTATTATATAATTATCTAAAACATAATATTTTATGTTATATTTTATGATGAGGGCATCAATGGAAAAGTCCAAGGAGATCCAGGGGGGACTAAGAGAGATCTCCTCTTGTTGAGGTGGAGGTGGGCTTCCCCAGGGAGTGCTGGTGGAGCTAAGACATGGAGGATGAGGGGTGTTACTGGGGTGGGGATGGGGGTGGTGGCTCTGGGTGGCTGGACTAGAGCTTGTGAGGCTCTGCTGAGACCTGAGGCAAGGGAAGGGGTGGGCAGAGCCCTCAAGAAGGGCCACGAGTGCCAGGCTGAGCTGAGGAGCTCTGCCTTTGTCCTAAGAGTGATGAGGAGCCAAGAAAAGTTAGAGCTGGGGAGCAACACATTCAGATGCAGGTGGAAAAACTATTTCTCTGGAGCCCATGTGAAAGGCAGAGATGGGAGAAAAGAGACTCAAGAGGAGGCTGGGATGGGGGTCCAGGCATGAAGAGGATGAGTACTGAGCTAGAATCAGGGATGGAGGGGAGGAAACCAGTCTGAAGAGTGATAAGGAAGAGATATTCAAGCCAGATCTTGAAGGAGTAGGAGTTCTTCAGGCAAAGAGAGGAAGAAAGAATTCAAGTCAGCAAGAACAGCATAGTATCACATGCAAAGGCCCTGTGGCAGGACCATGCTGGGCTCATTTGAGAATCAGAAAGCAGTGTAGTTGAAGGAAGGGATTGAGACATAAGCTGGGAGCAGGTTATGAAGGCCCCAAACCACTCCCAGTTCAACTTGTCCTATGGGTGACAGCGAGCTGTATGAAAGGTTATGAATAGCAGAGGGGCAATTACTGCCATGGTGCTGGTCTTGGGGATGGACTGGGCTGTGTGGTCAGAGGCTGGTTAAATGATCCAGAAAGAAGAGAACATCTCATGCCAGAGACTCAGAGCTCAAGAGGGACCAAGTGGATATGAGTGGGAGGTGGAGGGAGGAGGCAAGAAGAACCCCCAAGATCTCTGCACTTAGTATGGGGGTAGGTGGTAGAAACTGGGGATGGCCACTTACCCAGCCATAAGGCTGTGCCCACACTTTCCACTTTCAAATCCCCCAGCCTCAGTTTCCCTTTTTCCTTTGATTTCTGGGGCTCTAATGAGCATGGGCCAGGATTCTTCCAAGACAACAGGGCAGCAATGCCATCTGGGAGCAGGCAATGGCAGTGACATCACCTCTCTTCTTGGTCCCCCCAGATAATCTCCACCACAACTATCTGCCCCTCAGCTTCAGCAGCCCTAAGCATCACGCCGCCACACTGCATGCAAATGAGGACCTGGTCCATGGGGAGGAGCTGCTCCTTCCCCTCTCACACTTGTGTCAGACCAGCCCATGCCAGGTGCCCAGTAAGAGCAGGAGTGAGACCTGTAAGCCCAGCCCTCACAGTGTTTACAATCTGGCCAGGTCACCAAGTGAGCCCCAGGTTCCTGTGTGGACAGCAGAAGTGGTCATTTCCACTCCCACATGGGTTGTGGGGAAGATGTGTGGAGTGCACCACCCAGCCTGGGGCCAGGCACTCAATAGGTGCTGACAAATGTCATGTGCTTCCCTCCTGGGACGTGTCACCTCCCCAGCAACAAGCCTGACTCCTTTGGGGGGGAATGAGGGAGCCTGAACTGCAAGAATTATGAGGGGCCAAAATCACAGATTTCTAACACTCTGAGCATCAGCTGGGTCTGAGGGAGGAGGGGCTGGTGCCCTGGACCCCTGGGTCTGAGGGAAGAGGGGCTACGGGACTGGACCTCTGGGTCTGAGGGAGAAGGGGCTGACTGACCCTGGCCCTGCCCTTCTGCCCCAGACTGGCGGGCCATACCACCGCCCAGCCCCTCCTTGCACTACTCCACGCTGTCCTGCTCTCGTTCCTTCCACAATCTCTCCCATCTGCCCCCATCCTACGAGGCCGCTGTGAAGACTGAGCTGAACCGCTACTCCTCCCTCAAGAGACTGGGTGAGTCCTGGGAAGGGCAGTGGGTCTATAACCCGGCAGGAACAGGGCCAGAGTCTGAGTTCAGCACCATGGACAGTAGCCCAAACATCGGGTTTTTCTGAGTTTGTTCCAGGGAGGTAATTTTGTATCAGAATTACTTGGGATATTTTTATTTAATGCAAATTCATGCTCCTCCCCTGTCCCAAGACTTACTGTATTTATGGATTTGTAATTGCAATTAATAGAAATACAATTATGCAGCCATTAAGAAGGATGGAGACTTTACATCCTTCATGTTCACATGGATGGAGCTGGAGAATGTTCTTCTGAGCAAAGTATCACGAGAATGGAGGAAAAAGTACCCAATGTACACACTCCTATTATGAAACTAATTTATACCTTTTATATGAAAGCTATAAGCAAATAGCCTAAGAATGTGGGGAGGGGGGAGGGAGAAGGGAGGGGAGAAGGGGTTGAGGGAGGGGGTTTGGAGGGATCACTTCTGAGGTTTGTCTTATAGGGGTACAGGTGAATCTTTCTAAGAGTAAAATGTGAATGTTTTAAAGCAATAACTGAGAAAACGACATGAAGGCTGTGTTGACTAGTTTGATGGAAGTATTTCAGATTGCATGTGAAAACCCCACAAGTGCATTAATGTACATAGTTACCATTCAATAAAAAAAAAATACAGTAATGTCTCAGGATATAAAATCAATAGCCACATGTCAATAGCCTTTGTATATGCCAATAACAGCCAAGATGAGAGGTTTATTAAGGACACAGCTACCTTCATCATAGCTTCACAGAAAATGAAATACCTAGGAATATACCTAACAAAAGAGGTGAAAGACCTCTTATAAGGAAAATTATGAAACCCTAAGAAAGGAAATAGCAGAGGATGTTAACGAATGGAAGAACATACCATGCTCATGGCTGGGAAGAATCAACATTGTTAAAATGTCTATACTTCCCAAAGCAAGCTACCGATTCCATGCCATCACTATTAAAATACCAACATCATACTTTCAAGACTTGGAAAAAATGATTCTGCATTTTATATGGAACGAGAAAAAAGTCCTGTATAGCTAAGGCAGTTCTTAATAATAAAAACAAAGCCAGGCGCATCAGCACACCAGATTTTTTTTAAAATTAAATCATAGCAGTGTACATTAATGCAATCATGGGGTACAATGTGCTGGTTTTATGTACAATTTGAAATGTTTTCATCAAACTGGTTAACATAGCCTTCACGGCATTTTCTCATCCTGTTAAGACATTTATATTCACCTAGTAAATTTCATATGTATCCTTGTTAGATGCACCGTAGGTGTGGTCCCACCAATTACTCTCCCTCCACCCTTCCTCCCCCGCTCCAATCCCCTCTATCTCCCCTTTCCCCTTCTTCTTGGGCTATAATTGGTTTCATAGTAAGACTGAGTACATTGGATACTTTTTCTTCCATTCTTGAGATACTTTGCTAAGAAGAATATGTTCCAGCTCCATCCATGTAAAC